>PVJI01005073.1:0-100723 GCA_004026765.1 Micronycteris hirsuta | reverse complement strand
AACAGCATGGATGGAACTGGAGAGCATTATGCTAAGTGAAGTAAGCCAGGTGGTGAGGGACAAATACCATATGATCTCACCTTTAACTGGATCATAATCAACAAAAGCAGAAAGCAAGCAAAACATAACCAGAGACATTGAAATTAAGAACAGTCTAACAATAGCCAGGGGGGAGTGGGGAGGGGACAATGGGGAGAAGAGTTTTCAGGAATCACGGTAGAGGACACATGGACAGAACTAAGGGGGAGGAGGGAGGCTGGGGAGAGAGGTGGGGTTGGAGGGAAGGGAGGAGGGGAGGGGAGACGTTGCAAATAACTGTAATCAAACAACAGTAAAGTAATTATTTAAAAAAATAAAAATAAAATCAGGCTCTTTCTACCGGAAAAAAAAAAATCAAAACACAGATTCAGGAAATGTAGGTATCAGTGAAGAGATAGCTCTCTACTGTTTTCCAAGGTGTCTACCCAAAGTTTTGGTGAGAGAGAAGTAAGGGAGAGAGAGAGAAACATCCATATAAGAGAGGAACATCGATCAGTTGCCTCCTGTATGTGCCCCAATCAGAGACTGAACCAGCCACCTAGGCTTGTGTCCTGACCAGGAATGAGCCCCCACCCTTTCGCCATACGGGGATGCTCCAACCAACTGAGCCACACCAGTCAGGGCTCAGTCTATCAAATGAAGTCTACTTCATTTGAAGTCTACTGAAATGAAGTCTATCGTGATCAACTTGTCAACTGAGTGTTAAAATCCCTGGCTGGAAGTAATTTGTTTAGTTGACCAGTGGGTTCATTCGTTAATTTTTGGCTGCCTATTTTTTTCTTTATATTTTTTTTAAAGTAAGACACAAACCAAAGGGACAGGTTGCATTACTCATGAATATTTAAAAGTAACATTTGGGATTGAAATTGCTATGGGTTGAATTGTATTCAAAATTCATAGTTCTGAACCCAGTGGCTCAGAATGTGACTTTATTTGGAACAGGGTCATTGCGCATGTATTTAGTTAAGATGAGGTCCTACTGGAGCAGAGAGGGTTCTTAATCCAATATGACTGGTATCTTTATAAAAAGGGTGCGTTTGGACTAGACACAAACACAAGAAGAATGCCATGTAAAGATCAAGGCAGAGATCTACAAGCCAAGGAACACCAAACACTTGCTAACAAACCACCAGAAGCTGAGAGAGAGGCATGGAAAGGTTTCTCGCTCACAGCCTTCGGGAAGAACCAACTCTGCTGTCATTTGATTTCGGACGTCTAGCCTCCAGAACTGAGACAATAAAGTTCTGCTGTTCTAAGCCATCCAGTTCATGGTAGTTCCAGCTACTGGAGCAAACCAGTACTGTAGTTAATTAAGTTTCTCTCATCATAAACAAATAACATTTGGATTCTCCCAAGAGTTGATGATTTTCAGGAACAAACAGTCCAAGTGATTGTGACTGCTGAAGGAAACAGTTCATCTCATTTCTACACCCTCCTTACAGGTAATACTTTATAATAAATATTCTTTTTAATGGTTTTGTATGCTTAATCTTAAAGTCACATAAGGCAGAAACAGCATTATGTGACATTGATGTAAAGTATACACAAGTGGTCAAGGAAAAAGTTATTATGTCCAATAATTGAAATACATTTCAGCATTTTAACTAGACATGTAACCTTTCCACATGCAGCCTTTTCATATGGGAAGACTGCTTTGAAGCCCTTATATCCAAAATGAAAGTGGCATGATTTCTCTTCAATAATTAAAAAAATAGAAGTGGTTAAAGAGTAATTATTTTAAGGATTTTTCTTTCCTTCTTAACAAAGTTAACAAGGGCAAATTTCACAGTTTTGTTTTTTTTTCCTGCTGCTCTTTGGGTTAGTTAGAGATTTAGAGATAACATAGAACAAACGTGTGTTTGTTGGGCCAGGGGCTAGAGCGATCCCAAAGTAGCCAGAGTCAAGAAATAACCTGAAGCTGTCTCAGGACGGGGGAGGCTCTCTGAGGAGATTAAAGCGTCTTTGAAAAGCGTTGGTCCCTACTGAAGAGAGCAAATGAGAAAGAGAGAGTGGGAGAGAGAGGGAGGGAGGGAAGAAAGAAGGAAGAAAGGAAGGGGAAGAGAAGAAGGGGAGGAGGGGGATGGGGAGGAGGAAGGGAGGGAAAGAGACAGAAAGAGAGAGAGAGAAGTTGTCAGCACACTTCAAAGAAAACTACCTAACAGGTAGCCTTAGAAAGATCACAACAGTAAATATAAGAATAATTTGGCTTTGCCACACTTACCTGAAAAATCCTTTAAACCCATCCAATTCACTTTCCTTTCATTTAATTCTCAGCAAGTAATCTGGTATTTATTAATTTAGTATCACAGATCACATGGTGCTCTGTGATACTAAAGGGAATAATACAGAGTACTCTTTTCCCTGGAAAGGAATATGACTCTCTGCAAATCAAAAAAGTGGTATAAACCAGTATCCCCTGAGTTTAGCAAATATGATTTAGTTGTAATAATTTTAAAAAATACTAGCTAACACAGAGCACTTACTATGTGCCCGACACACCTGTAAGTATTTTACATACACTAATTCATTTACTTCTCATAATAAACCTTGTGAAGTAAGTATGATTATTATGCCCATTCTATAGACAAGGTTATTGAGATTTAAATCTCTGGTGGAGCATTTTACTGATTTTCTACACCTGGGAGCTAAGAAAGTAAACTCTGATCAGTAGTACTCCACCTTCTTGTACCTCGTTTGACATAGCCTCGCCAATCTTATTACCCTACTGGGTAGTACCTGCGCTGTCTCAGTGACTCTTCTCTCTTGAGAACTAAGATAGCAGTTAAGAATTACAAACAAAATCTATTCTATCTTCTCAGATCAGGTACAGGAGGATAATTCTCCAAGTTATTATCTGCCTAGCATTCACAGAGTATAGATGGTATGAAACTGCTTGGATATTTAGTGTGTACAGATTATGTACAATTTTTGTGCTCACAGTATCACATCATTGGTTCAGAAGTACAGTTGACTCTTGAACAAGGCAGGTTTGAACGGCACAGATCCACTTACGTGCAGATTTTTTCAATAAATACTGTGAATGTATTTTCTCTCCTTATGATTTCCTTAATAGTATTTTCTTTTCTCTAGCCTATTTTATTGTTAGAATACAGTTTTTAATACACATAATGTGCAAAATATGTGTTAAATGACTGTGTTATTGATAAGGCTTCTGGTGAACAGTAGACTATTCATTAAGTCTATGTGGAGTCAAAAGTTATATGTGGGTTTTCAACTGCGCCAGGAATCAACACATCTAACCCCTATATTGCTCAAAGGTCAACTACAGTACTGTGTGCCCAAGATGCCAGTTTTGTAAGGGTGAATTTTTTTTTTTGCAAGATTGTACTACATATTCAGATTGCAAGCAATTAAAGTTTATCCCACAGTGCAGTAAGAGCCTTTATGAATTCCCAGGAATCACTGTAATTTCTCAAAATGTGTGACTAAGAGTTAAATATGAGGTGCCTGCTTTCTTTTATACTTCTCCATATCTTTAATAGATAAACTGGGAATAAACAGCAACAAAGTCTAGGCATTGAACAATTTCCTATAATCAACTTTTATCTTTGACATACAAGTCTTATTTACATTTTGTTACTCTGGTCAGAAAAAGATTTTTTAGGAGTCAATGTTATGGAATGGGACCTCAAGTATTCCATCACATTATCAATGTTAAAGAAATAAACATAAATTAATCAAAATAGCAATGAAACAAGAGGTATAAACTCAAGAAAAAGTGAAGCATGGCTTACCCATTCTGTTTGAGTAGTTTTTACCCCATAAATCTTAAGACAACCAAAGAGGTTGGGAGAAGAGAGAAGGGGAGGATGCTTACACTGAGGTGGGAAGGGAGCAGAGCTGGGGGTGGGGGGCACATCAATACAGAAGTGAACAGAACAGACAAGATCCCTACCCCCGTGAGGACAAACTCGTGGTATGGGGTATTAATCTCTTACACTACTAGAAAAGAACAGTGTGGCAAGGTGGACTTCCCCTTGGACCCTCTGGAACCCAACTGACCTGAGGATGTAACAGACAGGAAAGACAGTGAGAGCTACTGCAGAATCCCAATCTCCTCCCTGCTTTGGATCCTTAATAAATATGACCACAGTATGGACTACAGTCACTAGTATATAAAAATAACCATTATAGAAGTACTTAAATCTTTAAATTGGGATAGTGTGGGCACATGGAAAAGATTCAATAAATATTTTTAGAATTAACGCTGTAATAAAAATGTTAAAACTGTCAAAAATCAGCTTCATCATTTAATATTTATTGTATAACAAAGTTATTTGACATTGTATAAAGCTTTTGTCTTTCTCTCTTAAAAGAAACAATACTTAGCCCTGGCTGGTGTAGCTCAGTGGATTGAGCGCGGGCTGGGAACCAGAGGGTCCTGGTTCGATTCCCTGTCAGGGCACATGCCTGGGTTGCAGGCCAGGTCCCCATGAGGGCCTTGTGAGAGGCAACCATACATTGCTCTTTCTCTCCCTCTCTGTCTCCCTCCTTCCCCCTCTCTCTAAAAATAAATAAATAAAATCTTAAAAAAAAGAAAAGAAACAATACTTAGACATTGCTTAAATAAAGAAGATGCTTACAGAATTTAAAGTAGGATGAGGGGCTATTTTAGCCTATTTTTCGCACTCCAGTTTCTTCAGTCCATGAGAATTCTTTATAAACAAACACAAAGCATGAAGTCACGAGAAGCCCTGCCTGTGAGCAGCACCATATCATCACAGCATGGATTCCAGGGGTGGCTGGCTAACCCTTATCCTCTAAATGTTGAGTATCTAAGAAATAAACAATGGGGATCGTTGTCCTTTCTGAACCCAAAGGACACACTCTCTGAGGAACAAAGGTAAAGAGGAAAAATTCAGTTTGCTTAGTGAAAACAAAAGAAATTATCCACTGGATTTGCCTTCTAACTGGAATAAGTGAACCATGTCTAGACAGGCACAGTGTAAAGTTTATTAATTGGCTAATTTCATTGGAAGAAATTCAATATTGAGTAAAAGAAATGTAGTTGCATAATTTTCTGCCGAACATGAAGAATATTCAAATACAGTAAATTTCTGACTAAATAATACGAATAAATGTTGTTACTAATATTAGTAGCAGTACAAATTTTTTCTTTCCACATCCTCATATTTTCTTGCTTAACTGCTTCCTTAATAGTCTATTTGTATCTTAGCACAAACTGAGGGAAAAAGACTTTAACTATTACTATTTAGAGTAAAAATTTTAATTAACCTCCTTAACAAACACGGAAGAAAGAAACCAATAGCAAGTGGAATTGGAGGAAATCATCTCTGTTAGACCCCGTGAAGATGCCAGTCACCCCCAACACGAGGCAGAGAGCATGAAGGAGGGGAGCGAAAGCCCCGGAGATATAAAAGGCGCCTTCTGTATTTTAGGAGTCTGAAATTCATTGTACAGCTTCATTATTTTATTTGAATTATTATATATTTTCAGCATGACACGTCCACATTAAAATATAAGTCCAGGACGTACGAGTATTCCAGAAACATGTATAGCCATACAATCGTCACTTAATTATATCTGCTAATAGGAAAAAAGTAGGATAAAGATAACCCAAATATCTTTTTATGGACACTATTTTGCTCTAAAGTCAATGTATTCTTATTGAGATATAATTGGCAAACATCATTAAATTAGTTTCAGATGTGCAACATAATGATTTGATATTTGTATAGATTGTGAAATGATTGCTATATAAGTCTAGTTAACATCGCCACCATCCAGTTACAGAATTTTCTGTTCTTGTGATGAAAACTCTTAAGATTTACTCCTAGCAACTTTCAAATATACAACACAGTATTAACTATAGTCACCACGCTGTACATTACATCCCATGCTTTATTTATTTTATAATTGGGAGCTTGTAGCATTTGATTTCCTTCACCCATTTCTCCCACCTGGCAACCCCTGCCTCTCGCAGCCACCAATCCATTCCAAATGCCTTTTAAAAAACCACTTCCGTTGGGCTATGGAGATAGTATAGTATCAGCACATGGTATGAAAAGTTGATGAACAATAAGGATTAATACCTCAGGATAGTTGTTGGTAGCTGTTTCTCTCATTCTATCAAGAAGTCTATGGATGGAAACTTAAGAGACGTAATTCATCCCTAGGAATAAATTAGGGTCTCAGGGAACGTGAAGTTGAGAAGTATCCATTCCTAAGGTCTCTTCCAGTCTAACATTCAGGAATCTGAGCCTGGCAGACAAGGAAGTTAAAGGCGATGAGTAGATTAGCCATCATGCAGAAAAGGGTAAAAGGAGTTTTCTCAAAAACTGTGATCTTGAAAATCAGAAGTGCACATAAAATAAATTTATGAGAGGAAGTCAACCTGGGGAGCATACCAGGTGGCAAGAATCAGCTAGCTTACAACCAACTGGCTCAAAAGTAGAGACACATCTATTATTTCAATGAAAAGAAGGGGAAAAATTAAAAGAGAGATGATAGTGTATGTCATTTGTTAATAATTTAATATTTAAAAATGGAATAATGCATTTAAAGCGGAATAATGTAGAAGGCCCTTAGACTCACTACTAAATTCAAAGGCAATAGGATTTTAACTCAGTTCATTGTATCCACATTCAGATAAACCTGAAAAAATTATTTGCTATTATCCAGAGACACAATCTCTGGGCTATCTCTAGCCCTAAGAACTTAAGTCAATTCTGGCATTTAGGTGGCTCAGAATCCACAGGAGACAGCCACACTCAAGGAAAGAAATTTGAGTCCTCTGGAATCGCTGAAATTCATTCAGTTCTTCCAGCACCCGAGAAACCAGCAGGGCACTCTGAGGGCATGCTCAAGGACCCCTTCCGCCTCTGCTGCTCCAATCCAGGACAGTCTCAGCTACTGGTGCTTCAGCCATTTCAGGACATCCCTCTGAGGACCGTTGGCTACTGCAGCACACGGGGCCCGTTTCACAACCGGTGCGAGCCTGTCTTCACTGCTGAAGAGGGCACATGCTAAGAGAGAACTAAACACAGCAGGAGCTGATAATAGATTCAAAAATGATTATGTCTAACAAGACCCTTTCTATAGAAGTGCATTCATATTGTTTCCCAGGTATGTATTTAACAGAAAACTGAAAAGTTGGAAGGGGCTTTTGTTGGAAATTTAAAAACATCTAAATACAGATCTTTACTTCACAACAGTTGTAAAAAGAACAGAAAATTGTATGGTTGACAAAATTTAAAATCAACCCCTCCTCTCCTCTCCTCTTCTCTTTGCTCCCTCTTCTTATACATTAAAATTAACAAAGTTCCCCCAAAGTATAAATTATTCCAAAATACAGACCATCTGTAATTTTTTATTTACAAAATGCATATTTTGTTATGTTGCTCATTATTCATCGATTAAAATATACTTTGCTGAATTAAAATGTTTTTATTTTGTTACAAATTCAGATGGAAAAAGATAGATGCTTCATGCCCTCTAATTATTGCTTCTTTTTTTCTTGGCTTTTTAAAAAATATTTTTTAATTTATTTTTAGAGAGAGGGGAAGGGAAGGAGAAAGAGAGAAACATCAATGTGTGGTTGCCTCTCATGTACCCCTCACTAGGGACCTGGCCTGCAACCCAGGCATGTGCCCTGGCTGGGAACTGAACCGGCAACCTTTTGATTTGCAGCCCGCACTCAACCCACTGAGCTACACTAGCCAGGGCTTCTTGGCTTTTTAAAGGAAGAAAACCTAAAGAATTAAACTATCCAGATTAAATGCACAAGTATCCTGTATTTTATCAAAATCCCCTATGGATACCAATTTTGCTTACAGTTTTATTTAAGGATAAGATTTCATTTATATATGTAATGCTACCAAATATTAATACTTTCTCAGTAATACCTACAATATCACAAAAATAACTGATTTATTTTTCTATTTTGGAAAAATCCTCCACAAGTATAAATAATGGAGCATTTTGCAATTTTTAATTTCACATAAAATTATATTTTAAAAGCTGCTTGAGTTACTTATATTTATTAATGTTTATTTTATGTTTATTGTTTTTCTTTATTGTGTTTTTTAATTACTTTATTGTTGCTCAATTACAGTTGTCTGCATCCTCTCCCCTCCCCTCCCCCACCCCCTCTAATCCCACCTCCCTCCCCTGCTTCCATCCTGCCCCTTGATTCTGTCCATGTGTCCTCTATAGTGGTTCCTGAAAACCCTTCTCCCCATTGTCCCCTCCACCCTCCCCTCTGGCTATTGTTAGATTGTTAAGAATTAAGAATTTCAATGTCTCTGGTTATGTTTGTGTTTTTTTAACTATGGAAACAAACACATCCTAACCCCATTTAATCATGATAAATTACTATTTATTAAAAAATGAAGCTATCAGTAACCAATGATTCATTGTACCCTTCACAAACCTGATTATTACATATATATATATATATATATATATTCTAAAAGTAAATACAATAATGAACTCCTTGCTCCTGCATAGGTATGGGCTTCATAATTATAAGATTAAACAGTCTTAAGGTCAAAGCAGTTAGGTCAGAACTCTGACCCTAATCAGACCAGGATGAAGCTGCTGATTGAAAAATAAATCTAAATAACAAAACAAAAATGCTATCCAGTGCAGGAGAAGGCATTTAAACCAATCGTTTATCCGATTCAAATACCTTTGCTCAGCTGGGCAAATTCATTAAAAGATGCTCACGAAACCCAGATTTTCTTGTTAAACTGAGAGTTCTCAAAATTTATTCAAGGGTGAGGATGATCAATATAGTTACTTATTTAGAGTGTAAGAACACTGCAAAATAGGTGTTAGAGGAAACGATTGAGTTTTATTCTCTGAAACAACCTCTAAATAGATAATTTTGAAATTTTGCCAGTTTGTACATTATCAGATTTTTGAGAGTATGCTCTACTCTGCAATCGTAATAATTATGGATACTTTGTGCTAAGAGATCAAGACCAAAAAAACATATACAGGTCTCAGTTTTTCCAAGCAAATTAAATAGTCTTTTTTTAAACTTTTTGTTGTTGTTGTTCAAGTACAGTTGTTTCCATTTTCCCTCCACCATTCCCCCACCCCAGCCATCCCCTCTTCCCCTCATATAATCCTCTTCGGAATATATCCGAAGAAACCTTGATCCTACCCGTCTTTGGTTTTTGTCCATGTGTCTTTTATAGTCTTAATGAGTTATTCTTGTGTGGGTTACATACTAAGATAAGTTACATAAGAAAAATAAGCTGGTGCATAATGGCCTCTAATATAGCTATATAGTTTGAATATTTGGAATAGTTCAAAACAGAGATAACAAATTAAAATGTTATCGTAAGTTTTCTGTGCAGAATAACACTACAAAATGATATGTGAAATTATTTTTAATAAATAAAACTATGCTTCTAAAAGGGTTCTTGCAGCCCTGGCTGGTGTAGCTCAATGAATTGAGTGCGGGCTGGGAACCAAAGGGTTGCTGGTTCAATTCCCAGTCAGGGCACATGCCTGGGTTGTGGGCCAGGTCCCCAGTGAGGGCCATGTGAAAGGCAACCATACATTGCTGTTTCTCTCCCTCCCTTTCCTTCTCTCTAGGAAAAAAAAGAAATAAAATTTAAATAAATAAATAAAAGGATTCTTGCAGAAAAGATGCCTAATATTACTGTGTTAACTAATGAGAATCTAAAACAAATTAATTAAATAGCTGTGCACTTCACCCTGGCTGGTGTAGCTCAGTGGATTGAGCATGGGCTATGAACCAAAGAGTCGCTGGTTTGACTCCCAGTCAGGGCACATGCCTGGGTTGTAGGCCAGGTCCCCAGTGGAGAGGCAACCACACATTGATGTTTCTCTCCCTCTCATTCTCCCTCCCTTCCCTTCTGTCTAAAAAATAAATAAATAAAATCTTTTAAAAAAATAGCTGTGCACTTCATTTTGTCATTTTAATTATTTATTTATTGAATTCTTAACCGATAGGATGTACATAGATTGTATGAATAAATGAATGAATTGGTTCCATTGTTCCTTCATAGCTTCAGAACTTCTCTATTTATTGCTAAACCACATTTGTCTTGGGGTCTGTTTGTATTTATAATTCTCAATAGTATCCTAGAGTCAAAAAATAACTTATTTTAATTTTAAAATATCTTTAAGCCTCTGAAGACTATCTGTATTTGCTGGAGTCTGTTATACATTCAGTCCCAGTCAGCACACACTGCACAACCTGAGAGCAAGGGTCTGTCACACACGTACACATCATTCTCAAAGGCCCCCAACTCCTAAATTTAACTGCCACCACACACACATTATTTTTAACGAAACCAAGGAACCATAATTTCTTTCAAAATTTCTCTGCAAGAATTAACATCATTAAAATGTCCATACTACCCAAAGCAATCTATAGATTCAGTGAAATTTCTATTAAAATACCAATGGCAGCCCTGACCAGTTTGGCTCTGTTGGTTAGTTGTCGTCCTTCACAGCAAAGTGTTGCTGGTTCAATTCTTGGTCAAGGCACATGCCTAGGTTGTAAGTTTGGTCCCAGTCAGGGATGCGAGGGGGAGTATAAGAGAGGCAACCTATTGATGTTTCTCTCACATTGATGTTTCTCTTCCTCTCTTCTTCCCTCCTTCCACTTGTGGGAATATATCCGAAGAAACCTGAAACACTAATTTGAAAGAACATAAGCAGCTCTCTGTTCATTGCAACATTATTTACAATAGCCAAGATTTGGAAGTAGCCCAAGTGCCCATCAGAAGGTGAGTGGATGAAAAACAGTGGTACATTTATACAATGGAATACTACACAGACATAAAATAGAAGAAAATCTTACCTTTTGTGACAGCATGAATGAACCTGGAGAGTATTATGCTAAGTGAAATAAGCCAGTCAGAGAAAGACAAACACCACATGGTATCATTTGTAGGTGAGATCTAATGAACAAAATAAACTAACAAACAAAATAGAAACAGACTCATAGATAAAGAGAACAGACTGACAGCTTTGTCAGATGGGAGGAGGAGTTGGGGGGCTGGGTGAAAAAAATTGAAGGGATTAAGCAAAAAAATAAAAACCACACAGAGACAACAGTATGGCGATAGCTAGAGGGTAAGGGGGTGGGGGGAGGTGGAAAAAGGCAAAGGAAGGATAAACGGTGGCGCAAAGAGACTTGACTTTGGGTGGTGAGCACATGGTGCAGTGTGCAGATAATGTGTTAGAGAGTTGTACACTTGAAACCTGTATGGTTTTGTCAACCAGTGTCACCCCAATGAACTCAATAAATTTTTAAAAATGGCTCATTTCTAGTGTGAAATTGGCAAAGCTTTTGACAAATAGCCAGTGGCAAGGGGACTCTTCTGCCCCCTGTGATAGAAGCGATGGCTCTTCTGTTTTCTATCCATCCCTGGCTCACAGGTATGCGGGAGGCCAGGCAGCACCCGTCAAGAGTTGGAGGTGCAATGTGCGTTTATACGCATATCTATGCGTGCTCATATACGTATCTCTCCCACTCTCTCTCCTGGCATTGGTAATTTGGTCCATGAAGTAAAATTGATTTCAATGTAAATGTCAGAGAACCTACTAAATTCATAAATGCAACTTTGGTACCTACAGAGTTTAGCTAAATGTATCTTTTCTCCTAGTCAGCTGCAATCATAATTTTTTGTTTTATTTCAATTTAATCCGATGTTAATCTTTCATACACTATCACTTGTGACAAGTGCACACTTTTAAATCAAGCTTCTTTTTTTTTAAAATAGCCTTTACTTCTTTGAGCAGTTTATGGTTTACAACAAAATTGAGCAGAAGGTACAGAGGTTTCTTATATACTCTTGTTTCTATATATGCATAGTCTCCCTCATTATCAATATCCACCACCAGACTGGTACACTTGTTACAGTCAATGAACCTACATTAGCACATCATTATCACCTAGAGTCTATAATTTATATAAGGATTCACTGCTGATTTTATACATTCTATAGGTTTGGTCAAATATATCATGACATTTTAACTCTCACAATGTACAAGTTATTTTGCATTACAATGAAATTTTTATAAATATATATCATAAGAACCAATCCTTAAAGTCAACTTAATCATAATAAAGTTCCTTCAGCTCTTGGTAGATGCACCAAAATTTACACTGATGTTGCCAATCATCTGTTTTGCAATGCCTCCACTTTTTTTGAGAGAGCTAACTTGTAGGCTTAGTATTTGGAATTTTGTTTTTGTTTTGGTTAATTTTGTTTATATTTGTTTTTAAGAAACAATAAAAACACACAAATTGAAATAATATTTTACTAAATTAATCACCTGTTTGATTGAACTAATTGACCATTTCAATCATGAGTGTTACCAAATACAGTATAAATTGTCCAAGCAGAAAATTAAAGTTGTTCAGAAATACAGAAATTCAGAAAATACAGCTACATTTATACATTGCCTATATACAACAAAATATGCTTGTCACCAGTACCCTCAGACAAAAAGGTGGTACTATAGGACGTGTTTAAGGAACCTGAAAATACAGGTACTTTTAAAAGCTTTGAATATATGGAAATACACAGAATAATATTTTTGTTATTCAGTAATGTGTAAGAGGTGTGGCTCTTGATTGCCACATCCTAATTGTTACTTAGGCTTTTGAGCTTGTTCAGACACCTACCAGCTCTTTCCAGGATCGGGAGAGAAGCCAGGCTAAGATCACCCAAGCTGCTGGCTGGCCAGGCCGATTGTCAGGTGGGCCGAGTTGGTCTTCAGAGCTCTCTGCCCCTTTGCCAGAGCTCCCATTCCCTTTACCAAAGCTGCCCTTACCTTTGCCTGACCTTCCCAAGGTGTATCCCTAACACCACGTATGCCATCCCGGTACTTCCATATAACTTCTACTTCTCAACCAGCCTCCCTCCCCTCAGCAAAACCTGCTCCAGGAAATATGGGACAGTCTAGACTCACTTTCATGTACGAACAGCTGACAAACCTTCATTTGCTATGGTTCCTGTATTAGTTAAATTTTAGTTAAGCAACAAATAAACATAGAATAAAAGATCTAGTTTTTTTACACTGAAGATTCTGGCAAATGAAGAAAGTATTTTTCAGGATGGTGGGAAGGGGAGGGATCTTCCCAGACAAAGGAATAGGGAAAGCTTAGCAACCTCAAATTATTTTCAGAATTGCTGTAAACATTCATATATACTTAGGACAGGTGAAACATTTCCACATAAAATGTGATTACTAGTATTTGCTTATAACAAGTACCTGAATAGGAGTCCAAACTGCAGCTTTATAACTTAAACCATAATTATTTACAAGCCTCATTTCACCCTGAGTTACTCCCAAATTACTGTAATCTACAGAAAAATATTTGGTTGTCCAGTGTACAGAGATGTTGATTTGTTGCCTGTTTCTCAGCCAGCCCTGATGTAAATTATACCTTGGTTCATGTCCAGAAGAGAAGAATACTGTTTTCTCATCCTAGTATTAATAGAACAAAAATATAGTCACATGCTGCATGACAACATTTTGGTCAACAACGGACCGTATGCACAGCCGTGGTCCGATAAGATTATAATGGAGTTGAAAAATAGCTATAGTCTAGTGACGTCATAGCTATTGTAACATCTTAGCACAATGCGTTATGTGTTTTGATGATAGTGGTGTAAACACACCTACTTCACTGCTGGTCTTATGAGCATAGTACAAACAATTATGCACAGTACATAATATTTGAAAATGATAATAAATGACCATGTTACTGGTTTACATATTTACTATGCCATACCTTTTCTCCTTATTTTAGAGTGTAGTCTTTTTATTTATTAAAAAAAGTTTGTTGTAAAACAGTGTGTCATGTTATGCTGGCAGCAGCCACGTACATCTTGTTACCGCATCTCTTGATTTCATCATTTTCTCATGCTTGATTTAATCTCGTGCTGTTTTGTACAGTAGCATGCTGTGCAGACTTGTAGCCTAGGATAAGCAGGCTATACCACGTAGCCTAGGATAAATAGGCCGTACCACGTAGCCTAGGAGTGATAGGCTATACCATGTAGCCTAGGATAAATAGGCTATACCACATAACCTAGGATAAATAGGCTATGCCACGTAGCCTAAGATAAATAGGCTATACCATGTAACCTAGGATAAATAGGCTATACCACGCAGCCTAAGATAAGTAGGCTATACCACGTAGCCTAGGAGCGATAGGCTATGCCACGTAGCCTAGGTGCATAGTAGGCTATACAATCTCGGTTTATGTAAGTACATGCTATGATACTTGCACAAGTTCAAAGTTGTTTAACAACACATTTCTCAGAATGCATGCTCATTGTTCAGCAGCACATGACTGTAGTAACTGTGTACTAGACTAAGTAAGGAACACCACTTGAGACAAAGGGCAGTAAAATATGTGAGAATTAGGAGGATAAATGCCAAGAAAGTATTAAAGTTTACTGATATGATGAGGTTGTCTGTTACATCCTTTCTCTACTTCACGAGCTGCATAAAGAGTGAGCAACTTCCAAAGCAGTATTAGCCAAAACTTCAGGTCTTCTCTCTCCTGTGTCTGACGGTGGATGTAGAAAGCAGTGTAAGATGTTTGACAGAAGCTGTGCAGCTAATGAAAAATATCTGTTCCCCAGGGCTGTTCAAACTCCAAGCTTCTAATCATGCGCATCAGGGTCAGTGGCATTTTAGGTTGCATTGTTGTCATATAGTGTATTTATTTATTTTTTTTTCTTTTTTAATTTTATTTATTTTATTTTATTTCTATTTCTTTTTTAATATTCCTACCTCAGGACCTTTGCACATACTTTCTTTTGACAGAAATGTCCCTCCCTCAGATCTTTACCTAGTAGTTCCTTCTCTTCATCCATGTCTTGCTCAAATGCCACATCCTCAGAGACTTTTCCTAACCAGTCTACCTGAGCCAGCCAACCCCCTCCCCTGCTCAGGCACTCTCTGCCCTGTTACTCTGCTTTATTCTCTGCATAGAACTTACTGATATATGAAATATGTGTTTTAATTATTCAAAGGCTGTGTCCTTTACTAGAATGTACTCTCCATGAGGACAAACCACCATCTCTCTAACAGTGACCAATGTCATAAATATGGAATGAAGACAAATCAATTACAGTTTACATTCAATTCTGTTTCATTAAAAAATTTTTTTTTCTATTTTCTTTTTTTTTATTACTTCACCCCTGTGGCCTGTCAGTGACCCTTACTGTGTCTGTGTTCTCCAGGAGAGCCCACAAAAACAGGGTAAGGGTTTCCGGAGGCTCCCAAGGGTTTATAGGGAGAGAGGAGTTGCCTTGCTTGGGCAGGAAGTTTTAAAATGAGCCATGTTTATGGGACTCTAAAGAGTTCTCCATACCAGTTCATTTTCATGATGGCAGGTTAAGAATTTAGACAAACTGCACACAGTGCAGATCTCCTATGAGGTAAAGAAGGACTTGTCTTTTTTTTTAACCTAAGGTAGAGACTCTCACTCACACTTTCATGGAGCAAAACAAGAAAAATTCTGTACCTCAGAAAGCCAGAATAAAGTCATACAATGCGCTTCGTATAGACTAGCAGAAAAGAACAAAGAGACGGTGTGTAATAGAAGGCAGCACAGTGCAGCAGGAAGAGCGATAGTTGGGGGAGCAGGAGGGGGGTTCTACTCGCTAGTGAGACATGTGGATTCAGACAGGGCCCTCTCTCTCTGTGACCCCGTCTCCCCAATCTTTAAAATAAGTGAGCTGTGTTTGAAGACCATGGCTTTCTTATTGTTCAAACACTTCATGGCACCGAGACTAGAATAGTTGCGGTAAACATTCCAGGTGTATTACATTTTCATCGATGTGTAACAAAATACCACAAATTTAACAGCTTAAAACAACACACATTTAGTATCTCATAGTTTCCATGGGTCAAGAGTCAGGGCTCTGCAAGGCCCTGCAAGGCCCTGCAAGATTGCAAAGTGTAGTCAAGGGCTTCATTCCTATCTGGAAGCCAGTGATCCATTTCCAAGCTCACAAGGTTGTTGGATGCATTCAGTTTCTGTAGTTGTAGGACTAAAGGTCCTGGCTTCTTGCTAGCTGTCAAGTGGAGGCCACTGTCAGCTCCAAGAAGCCATCCACTGTTCTTTACCACACGATCCTCTCCATGGGCCCCCTGGTCACATGGCAGCTTGCTTTTTCAAAGCTGGCAAGGTAGAAAGAGAGCGAGCTCAGCAAGATGGAGGCCAGTGTAATGCAATCATAAGTGACATCCCATCAGCTTTGCCATGTTTTATTGGTTAGAAGTTAGTCACAGGTCCCGCCCACACTTACAGAGAGGGGATTACAAGGGCATGAAGTCCAGGAGGCAGTGGTCATGGGGCTGCCTCAAAGTCTGTCTGCCACATTTTTGTATTTTTTCTTACATTCATTCTTTCAGCAGATCCTGTCAACTGAATCTTTAAGATATAGTCCAGATCTGCCACTTTTCATCACTCCCATTTCCACTCCAACTTCCCTAGTCTGTCTTCATTTTCTTTCATTTACACTACTGCAATAATCTCTCAACTAGTCCCCTCTGTCTACTCTTGTCCTGTTAGCTTAAAGCCTTCCAGTGGGCTTCCTGTTATATGTGGCGTATAATCTGAATCCTTACCCCCATGCTGGCCCCTGACCACTCCTGTGATCTCAGTTCCCACTGCTCTCCCCATTTCCTCACTTCACTTTTGCTACTACCAAGGCCATTCCCACCTCAGGACCTTTGCACATACTTTCTTTTGACAGAAATGTCCCTCCCTCAGATCTTTACCTAGTAGTTCCTTCTCTTCATCCATGTCTTGCTCAAACGCCACATCCTCAGAGACTTTTCCTAACCAGTCTACCTGAGCCGGCCAACCCCTTCCCCCACTCCGGTCATTCTCTGGCCTCTTACTGTTTTATTTTCTGCACAGAACTTACTGATATGTGAAGTGCATGTTTTATTGTTCAAAGGCTGTGTCCTCCACTAGAATGTAATGTCCATGAGGACAAACCACTGTCTCTCTAACAGTGACCATAAATATGGAATGAAGAAAAAAATAGAAAAATCAAACTTAAAATTTGAAAATTAATTGAATTAAATTGGCTGTCAGATAATTTTACTGTATTGTCCTTAAATCTTGCAAGTTGCCATAAACGAATGATAGGTTTATCAATAACTACTACCTATTCATGCCCATCTTTTTGGAGACAACTACCTTATTGGATCAACTCAGTAGCAATTGTTTTGGTGGGGGGAGCCCTTGCCCTGAATCTGAATGTCTGATGAGTGCCTGGGGCACGGATATTTTGAGTGACGGACTGAAAAGGGGCTCATATGTTTTAGACCAAGATGTGCAGAGGCAATGATCCAGGAGTTAGGAGGAAACACCTCTTCTTTATTAAAAACTCCCAAATCCAGTCATTTCCATCTTTAGTGAGCAATTCACATGCAGAGGAGACAGAATCATATGGGGAGAAGAACACTGGTCCAGGAACCAGGAGACCTAAGGTCTGGGCCTGATTCTGCTGCAAATAAGGCAAAATAGAGTACTTTTTATTTGCCCTGGGCCTCATTTTCCCTTATCTGTAACATGACAGAGTTCAGCTGGATAACTTCCAAAGTCCTCTCTAATATTAAACTTTTAAAAAATCTATGAGTTCCACCGATCTATAAAATTCTATAAAAGTGCCCTGGCTGGTGTAGCTCAGTGGATTGAACGTGGCCTGGGAACCAAAGGGTCGCAGATTCAATTTCCAGTCAGGGCACATGCCTGGGTTGCGGGCCAGGTCCCCAGTGAGGGCCATGTGAGAGGCAACCATACATCGATGTTTCTCTCCCTCTCTTTCTGCCTCCCTTCCCTTATCTCTAAAAAATAAATAAAATCTTTCTAAAAAATTCTATAAAAGCGTAGCTGCTGAGTTGTCTGTCCAATTAATCACAACATGAGTAGAAAAGAGGGAAATAGCCCACGATGATAACAGTAACGGCAAAGGTGGTTCATCGCATTCCTCTGAACTATTCAGATTGCCTTTCCGTCGACAGTTCTGAATATTATAATGCTGATACTTGTCTTCCAACCTGATTATATGTCTTCACCTAAACAATAAGCATGTGAGCCTCAGGAACAGTAGCTGTCTCAGTCATTCATACCATATTCTAAAAGCTCCTTATACTATACAGCTACCTGATTTGGAACTCCGCCTGTACAAAGGAAACCTTTCTCTTATCTAAGCCACAGAAACCATTTGTTAAGACAGAAAGCATACATACCAATTGGGGGCCCAGGAACTTCTTGGATAATGCAGACATGGCTTTCCAGAAGGCTTCGAGAATCTTCTAAGTTTCTAATAATAAATATGTGGGCTACATTCATTCACAGCACTTCAAAGTGATTCCACATGCCATGTTGTTTGTGTCTTTTCTTGCATAAAATTGTACTATTTAAGTTTGTTTGTAGTCTATATTAAAACATTAAATGATATTCTAATTTAAATAATAATAGAAAGTTAATTAAAATTAGTTAATAGGAAATTCATCATTTCTGATTTCTTAGTGGGTTGCCCAGTATCAATGCGAACTAAACAAATTAACCTTCCATTTGCTTATGCTTAATTTACTCAAGTTTAGAACAGTTGTAATAACAACCTGGGGTAGGTTCCTCAAAGATAAAACTATCAAATCTGGCCTTCTACTTGAAGATAGCACTGTGGTTTGCAATAAATAATAGACACTATAATAAACATAGGAGAAACAGACAGAAAGACTGAAAATCTGGTAGGCAATGCAAAAACAATGCTTATTGGAAAAACAGAATAAACTTGCTTTTAAAAAACCCTGGAAAACAAATCTAAACTAAACTAAAAAAAACCACAACAGTCTTATTTCACAATCTCCAAATATTTCATGACTGTGCCATTGGAGTTTGAATTCATTCCAGTGACTGCGTCTGCCTTTGCCCCTATTTTGTAAGGCTTAAAACGGGTACACACTACCCAGCTAGGGTTGATGTTGAAAACAGCAAGACCACTTTCCCCCTGGAAGCTGTTTCGCCTGTCTTCCACATGCTAATGATTAAATAAAACAAAGTATGAACAAATCAGGCCTGAAAGAAAAAAGTAAGAAAAATTACGCATGTATGTTCCCCAGGTCATTCAGACTAAAGAGAAAGAAAGAAAAGAGGCTGGACATGAGGGTTGGGAGTAAACATGAACTGCTCAGGTCGGGAAGGCGTGCGTTACGGTGAGAAGTGAAGTGGGAGAAAGCAAGTTTTAATCAGTGTCAGGTGGGCGGATAACAGTCATCATCTTCCCGTTCATTCTGCCGGTGTTCACCTACTGGTGACTGAAAATGTGAGACAGGTGGTCTCTTCCAGAGCATCGTTTACAAATCACAGTTCATTCATTTCACAGGAGGATTCTACAACACTCTAGCATATTAGGACTGCCTATCCTCATCAAATTAAAATGTCTCAGCTCCCTCAGAAGGGCATCAAGCACTGCCATCACAGCAACAGCGCTGATGCCGTGGGTGGGCTTGGGACCCCACTGTAAGCCTGTGGTTCATTTAAGATTTCAGAAACTCACTGTGATCATGTGCCCAAGGTGTCTAGATGTTCACCTTATTCTGAAAGCTCTCAAACTTGCTATTTTAAAACTTCCAATCAATTTATTCCTCCTAGGTTGAAGGCCTAAAATTTGTTTTTGTCCAAAAGCAACCACTCCCAAGGATCTTTTATTTATATAGCTAGTTAGCGCTGGAAAGAAACTTTTTAAATCTTTCTCTTAGGCCTAGATTCCAAGGCATGCAGACACCAAGGGGCAAAGGAAAATGAGTCCCTGCCATTGGGAGCCTGAGATCAAGCCCTGTAACCAACTCCAAGTTCATGTTTACATCAGTGAGCTAGAAGCTTTACTGTGCTTCTAAGAAAAGAGACGAGGGAAGGAACAGCAGTGTTTCTTTCTAAGACCATAGCGAGACTGTGAGCAGCGGTTCCCAGAGAAGGACTGCCAAGGCTGGTGGAGCAATGACCTTCACAAGGGCCACTGGTGGAGAGGCAGCCAGAAGACAGTGGTGCCGAAAGGCTCAGGTGGGAGAACCTGAGTCTTTGCTCTGGGACCTGTGTGAGCCAGTGCTTCGAGAGTCTCCCTGCGTGCAGAAAGGAACCTGGTGAAGGCTGGAAGCTTGAGTCATAATTATTTGAATATGAAGGGAGAATTGTTCCCTTATTTTAGCCGTAGGCTGTTGAGACCTGGGACATAGTCTAATGTCTATATAAGTTCCTTAAGGGTGGAGGTCTCTGTGCTTTAGTTTTTTTTACTTATAAATATGGCTAAAAGTAAGGTTTGAGGATTAAAATTATGTATAATTTATATAAATATAAATGTTTGCATTGCATCACATATAAATTTATATTTACATATTGTTTGCTACATATTCTATAATATAAAAATTATATTTTATACTATATATATCTCTTTATAAAATTAAATTACAAATGTATAAAAACTATGAAGTATTTAGCCAGAGAAAAAGATAAAAAAATAAAGTAGTCATGTATAATTTTGTGCATTTACCCCCTGGGATTGGAAGGAAGGGAGGGAGAGAAGAAAAAAAGACAGAATGAACAAAGAGGACAGGACAGGAAAACAAACAAATGAGTGAACAAGGGCAAATATTCCCCTCATGTGCCTTGAGAACAATGGAGAATCTCTAAATGTGCAAGGAAGTGTTCTTATAGAAACAGTATGGAAAGCACGCATTTAAATGAAACAACTCCATTTTACACAGATAAACCCACCCCCTTTGGCTGTTTACTTAATACTTCAGCTGGGCTCTTACGTCCACAAGTGTAACATAACTGACAGAGCTGGGCAGCAGGAGCAGCCCCAGACATCCCAGATCACAGTGACTGCCCTGGGCCTCCACGCTGTCACTGCCTGTGCCTTTAGCCTCTGGAATGGCTGGGGTAACCAGCCAGTGGGAGAGAAGATGGTGGCTCTGTAACTAGTGCTATAAGAACAAAGCCTCAAATAAACAGCAAGACAAAATTGGTTAGATGGTCTTTTCTACTGTCCACTGACATTTCTCTGACTGTTCTCCGGAAAGGTGGTGTTCTGAGTCTACCTACAACAGCAACATTGAGGAAGGCTGGTGTGGCAAAGGATATGCCCTGGCCGTATTCCACCCCCTTCATCCCAAGTCATACACTCTGTTGGAAATGTCAGCTTCCAGTCTCTCTCCTTGCTATACTAGTCCCTCCCATCTGCCCTGAAGAAAGGGCAAACAAAAAAAAAACCCAACCTTGATTATCTAAATTTTATTAAACCAGAACCTCATGTATTTCCCTTATGTCATTATGTATAAAACCATGCTGTGTACAAGCAGGCCCTGCACTAATCTAATTCGTTACACTTTTAGTCAAAAGTGGATGTGGATTGAGGGCTCCCATTGAAAAGTCCTCTTTGCATTTAAGTTGAGTTGGAGAATTATTTCCATGCCATTGTCATTCTGGAAGAAACTTAGTAGTAGTCATTTGAGTCTGTTTCCAAAAATAGGAAAGAGACAAAGTTGTCAGAGAAAGACTGAGGTTATGAAGTTGCTCCTGCTCGGGACAGTGCTTGTCACAGTGCGCACACCCAACCAGTGTGGGATGGTGACTTGTCAAGTTGACACTGGCTGTAGTCTCAACTCTGATATCTGCTAATTGAATCAACCTAGACAAAACCCACGATTTCTCCAGTACTCATATTCCTTACCTATAAAGTAAGAAAATTAAACAAATTTTTCTATTTTATTTTCAGAAATTGAATCTTTTCATTAAAAAATCTTATGTGTGAAATTCAACAGGGCAAACAGAAACAAGAGTAACTGTCTGTGTAGGGATGTTGGAGTGAAAGAGAGCAGAGCCTCATCCACTTGTGTCCTCCCCATTCCCTTTGATGGCTACTGAGCCATCGTGGAGTTTGAAGAGAATTGTGGTCACTTAGCTATTCCTCCAAGAAGTCTTTAAATTTAATGTGCACTTGCACCCTGTGTGATAATGCAATGATTATGTTCTAACAGAGCTGACTGTGGAGCAATCCAAACTATGTTCTTTCTGGCCCTTGGGTTCTATGGAGTACCTTGGGGCTTTAGGGTAAGGAGGCCCTAAAAAAAAAACCTAGCCATTGGGGTTCTATAACTTTCCAACCCCATCCCCCACCATTTCATCCAGAGCATGCCTTTTTACTTATTTTATCTATTTCAGAGACATATTAAAATTTATTTTGAAAAAGATTCTGTTCATTTAAAAGTTCAAAATTTGCTATTTTGGAAAAGTGGTTCTTAAGCACTTTTTCACCTTAAAGCACAAGAAAAGTGGTGTTGACACGCACCTCACTGTCCTATGGGAACGCCCAGAGTTATAGGCAGCATCTCCACTGCTTTTCCTCCCACTCAGAGTGGAAGAGGGTGAGAGTGATGTCACTTGTCTTGAACACACAGTATTTGTTCCTCTTCTGTGGCTAACTTGATTGATCCCCCCACTACTGTAAGAAGTGAATAGGATATATTAATATTAAATAGAAACTTCTTTACTTATAAAATAACTCTGTCCAGATGCAGCAATTTTACCAATCATAAAAAACTAAGTTCGGTAGTTAAAAAGAAATCCAAAATACAGCACTGTGTAACAAAGAGGAATATTTACCATCTAACTACTTCACCATTTGTAATCCATCTTCAAGGCTGACCTGGCAAGTGAGCAGCCCCAAGGGGCCTAATCTAAAGTGGGGTTTCTTTCCATTCTTTTTTACATTATGGGCTTTAAAGGAGATGAGAATCACCAATACTTGGAGGAAGATGTGAGGACAAACAGTATGTAGGATTTAGAGAGACGACTTGATGTGTTGCTGTTTGTAAAGTTTGATTTGTTTAAAATGTGTGTGTAAACAAAGCCCAGAGGGAGTAAAAGGAAAGAAATAACCAAGATCAGAGCAGAATTAAATGACATATAGACTAAAAGAACAATTCAAAGGATCAATAAATCTAGGAGCTATTTGTTTGAAAAGATAAACAAAATCAATAAGCCTTTAATCAGACTCATCAAGAAAAAAAGAGAGAGGACCCAAATAAATAAAATCAGAAATGAAAGGGGAAAGATTACAGCTGATACCACTGAAATACTAAGGACTAAAAGAAATTACTATGAACAACTATATGCCAAGAAATTTGAAAACAAGGGTGAAATGGACAAATTTATAGAAAAATATAATCTTCCAAAACTGAATCAAGAAGAAGTAAAAACGCTGAAAAGACTGACAACAGCTAGTGAAATTGAAGCAGTAATAAAAAAAAAAATCCCAGCACCAAAAGCCCCGAAGCGGACAGTTTCACAGGAGAATTTTACAAAACATTTAAGGAAGAGCTAACTCCTATCCTTCTTAGACTATTCCAAAAAATCCAAGAAGAGGGAAGACTCCCAAACTCTTTTAATGAAGCCAGCATCATCCTAATCTCAAAATCAGATAACGACACAACAAAGAAAGAAAACAACAAGCCAGTATTGCTGATAAACATAGATGCTAAAATCCTCAACAAAATATTGGTAAACTGTATCCAGCAATACATTAAAAAGATCATACATCATGATCAGGAGGGATTCATCCCAGGGATGTGAGGATGATACAATATTTGCATATCAATAAACACAATACATCACATAAACAAAAAGAAAGACAAAAATCACATGATCGTGTCAATAGATGGGGGAAAAGTATCTGATGAAGTACAACACTCATTTATAATAAAAACACTTCGCAAAATGAGAGTAGAGGGAGCATACTTCAACATAATAAAGGCCACATAAGAGAAACCTACAGCCAACATCATACTCAATGAGCAAAAACCAAAAGCTTCCCATTAATATCAGAAATAAGACAAGGTGTCCACTTTCACCACTTCTATTCAACATAGTATTGGAAGTCCTAGCCACAGCAATCAGACAAGAAAAAGAAATAAAAAGCATCCAAATTGGAAAGGAGGAAGTAAAACTGTCATTGTTTGCAGCTGACATGATAGTGTACTTAGAAAATTCTATAAACTCCACCAAAAAACTACTCGACCTAATAAGTGAATTTGACAAAACAGCAGGATACAAAGTCAATATTCAGAAATTGAAGGCATTTTTGTACACCAATAATGAAATATCAGAATAAGAAATCAGGGGGGAAAATCTCATTTTCTATAGCAACAAGAAAAATGAAGTACCTAGGAATAAACCTAAAAGACCTATACTCAGAAAACTACCACAACACTAAAGAAAGAAATTAAGGAAGACACAAATAAATGGAAGCATATTTTGTGTTCATGGATTGGAAGAATTAACACCATCAAAATGTCCATACTACCCAAAGCAATTTATAGATTCAACACAATCCCTATTAAAATACCAATGACATATTTCACAGATGTAGAAAAACATTTCAAAAATTTATGTGGAACCAAAAATGATCCAGAATAGCCTTCAAAATTTTGAGAAGAACAAAGTAGGAGGGACCACAATACCTGGTGTCAAAACTATATTACAAACCCACTGTAATCAAAACAGTCTGGCACTGGCATAAGAACAGATAGATGAATGGCACAAAATAGAGAGCCCAGAAATGAACTCAACTCTCTATGGTCAATTAATATTCAACAAAGAGGATAGAAGCATAAAATGGAGTAAAATAGCCTCTTCAACAAATGCTGTTGGGAGATCTGGACAGCTACATGCAAAAAAATGAAACTTGACCACCAACTTACACCAAACACAAAAATAAACTCAAGATGGATAAAAGACTTCAATATAAGTCACGACACCAGGAGAGTCCTAAAGGAGAACATAGGCAGGAAAATTTCAGATATTCCACGCATTAATATTTTCACCAATATGTCCCCTCAAGCAAGGGATGTAAAGCAAAGAATAAACAAATGGGACTTCATCAATTAAAAAGCTTCTGCACAGCTAAAGAAAACATCAGCAAAATGAAAAGGGAACCACCCGTATGGGAAAATATATTTGCCAATTCTTTGGAGATCAATCCCTTGGACAAGGGTTTGATCTCCAAAATATATAAAGAACTCACACAACTCCATACCAGGAAGACAAACAATCCAATTTAAAAATGGGCAAAGAACCTGAACAGACACTTCTCCAAGGAGGACACACAGAGGGCCCAGAGACACATGAAAGGATGCTCACCATCACTAGCCATCAGAGAGATGCAAACGAAAACCACAATGAGATACCATTTCACACCAGTCAGAATGACCATCATAAACAAACCAACAAACAAGTGTTGGTGAGGTTGTGGGGGAAAGGGAACCATAGTACACTTGGTGGGGATGCAGACAGGTGCAGCCATTATGGAAAACAGTATGGAATTTTCTCAAAAAGTAAAAATGGAACTGCCTTTTAACCTGATGATTCTACTGCAGGGATTATACTCTAAGAATCCTGAAACACCAATTCGAAAGAACCTATGCACCCCCATGTTCATAGCAGCACAATTTACAATAACCAGGTGCTGGAAACAACCTAAGTGCCTATAAGTAAATGATTGGATCAAAAAACTGTGGTACATTTACACAATGGAATACTACACAGCAGAAAGAAAGAAGGAGCTCCAACTTTTCTCGACAGCATGGATAGAGCTGGAGAGTATGTGACCTGGAACTAAGTGAAATAAGCCCACAGACCTTTGTGGTGGGGGGTCAGGGTATTGAGTAGTTATCAAATTGAGGCCAGCAGAATTCATCAGGCCCAAAGAGACCAAGAGTTGGCTGTGTGAAGGGAGGGCTCTGCATGGGAATGGTGGTGTTAGTCAGGCATGCAGGGGGGAAAAATGGTCCCTGTCCAAGAATCACACAATTCAGTTTTCCCAGAATCTTCCTGGAACTCCTGAAGAGTCTTCTGCACTGTGGGACCATGCTGGCCACAGCTTGCTAACAATTTGCAGAGTGCAAGCTTGGCAGGGCAGGGCCACTGGAAATCAGGACAGTGTAGCTAATTGTTCCCCTGTGGTGGGGTTAGTGGCTCTTCTGTGGGAGGGGGATGGTGAGATGCTACTGCTCTGGCATGTGGAAAAGAGAAGAAAAATGTCCCCCACTCCGGAGTCACACAACTCAGTCTCTGACTCCTCTGGGGTTTGCTCTCAAGATCCTCAAGAAAGTACACACCACAGGCTCAGGAAGCAGACTCTTTCACAGGGCGTGAGCTCAGCAGGGCAGGTCAACAGGGAGTCGGAAGAATGAGGCTAGTGCAGTCAGTCCTCCAGGCTGATACTGCACGGAGGGGTTGCTCAACCCAGGAAAAATGAAATCTGTAGGTGGTACAGGAGAAGGACTCAGCAGAGGGACCCTGGAGGCTGTCCCTTCAGACTCTTCATAGAGCCACACAACCCAGTCTGTCTAGCATGACTCCAGTCCGCTCCAATCTGCCCTCCCTCTGCAAACAAGATTTTGTGCACTGGCCCTTTAATAGGGCATCTGGTTTCTAGCAGACTCTTGTTTCTCCCTGACAGACAGAATCCCTGCTGATTTTCACTGCCAGATGTTCCGTGGGCACTCTTTCCTGGCTCTGGTGCTCCAGGCTGTGGAGCCCAGCATGGATTGAGACCCTATGTTCCTCAGGTAAGACATCCCTCCAAAATCTCAGCCACCACCCGGGGCTGTGAAGCTATCCTCTTTTCGAATTTCCATCCTTTCTACCAGTCTTGATGTGGTTTCCTCTGTAAATCCTTGGTAATAAGACTTCTGTTCAGCTGGCCATCAGTTGCTTATTCAGGTTGATTTCTGTGTAATTTATTTGGAATTCCAGTATGAACTTGGAAGGAGGTGAATGTAACTTCCACCAACTCTGCCACCATCTTCTTCCTGAAAAGCCATAGTTTGTTTTATATATTTTTAAAAACCATTCTACTGAGGTATGATTGACATGCAAAAAGCTGTACATATTTAATGTGTACAACTTGATGAGTTTGGAGTTAAGTGTACACCTGAGGAACCATCTGCACCATCTATGCCATAAACGTATCTATCACCTCCCAAACTTTCTTACTGCCATATCTGTAAATAAAATAAAAACATAAAATCTACCCTTTCAGCAAATTTTAAGTATGCAATACAGTATTGTTAAACTATAGGCATTGTAGGTATCTAGGTCTTATGGATCTTTTATAACTGAAACTTTGTACCATTTGACAACTGCCTCCCCGAATCCCATCCCCCTCAGCCGTGGCATCTACCATTCTACCCTCTGCTTCTAGGAGTTGAACTATGTAAGATTTCTCATACAAGTAGAGATGATTTTATATTCCCACACGCATAACCTCCATCTCCTACAACCCTATCTCCATCCCTACCAATCAAGCCCAAATTCAATGAAATTACAGCATAGAAATAATTAGACTAAAATCTGTCAGTTATTTGGCATTAACAGAAATGGGACCCACATTTTTGTAATTGATATTTAGTTTGAGAATGTTTTAGATTTAAATCTGTGAGGGAAAACACTACAACAGCCTTTATATTTATTTAACTGTTTTGTTTGAGCATTGTGTGCATTTTGGGTAACATAGTGGGAGATTGAGGCCCGGGGACTTGAGGATGAGAAGGCAGAGGAAAATGTGTCTAATCTGAAGGGCAGCTGAGCCCGGCAGCCGGGACCCAATAAGAGAGATTCAATTGGAAATGCCTCCTGATCAGTAAAAGATACTGATCTAAGATATATGGTTATGAGAGCATGTTTTGGTTATGAATTACCAGTGTAAAAAGAAAACTTTTATTTATATAAGGGCAAACAATAATTTTAAGTGTCATCATTGAACTGAAAACACACACACACATGCACGCACACATTTCAGAACACAAAGACTTAAGGATAAACCCTGACTGGTGTGGCTCAGTTGGCTGAGTGACATCCCGCAAAGCAAAAGGTTGGCAGTTCAATTCCCGGTCAGGGCACATTCCTGGGTTGCGGGTTTTGTCCCAAGTGGGGGATTGATGTTTCTCTCTCACATCACTGTTTCTCTCACTTTCTTTTTCCCTCCCTTCCTCTCTCTCTAAAAATAAATAAATAAAATCTTTTTTAAAAAGGAGGGGGCGGGGCTTGTGAACAAGGTCCTCAGACCCCTAGGTATCCAGATTCTTGAGGAACAGTACTCTCTTACTATACTCTCATCATTTTGAGCATCAACATATGGATTGAACAGTGCTTTATATCATAAGTAGAATGTTAAATTGGAATTCATTTTTAAGTTAACAGTCTGTAGCCAGACATGAAAATCCATATTCCTGATTTCTAATTTGCATAAAAACTTCCACAACGTAGAGCTGCATCTTTGCAAAGCTTTGGCAAAATGAGTTAGCCTCAGAAAAATCAAAGTTGTGACACACTCATGCTGTGTAAGGCCACTATTTTGGGGCCTAGTTTCCCTCAGGGTGTGTCCTGCTCTCCTGAGCACGTTGGACTGGTTTGAACAGTGGAGACTCCTGCAGGCAAGTTGATCTGGCTTTTCTGCCCCTCCCCCTCACAGGACTGCCTTCTCTAGGCTCAGTTTAAACAAACCAGTTACAACTGGCTTTCTATATATCTTATCTTACCCTTTAAGAATAGTTTCAGTACAAATTCCAGGGTTCAACTCACATGACACAAACTTAAGTCTAAGAACAAATGGGCCCCTTCAAGCAGGAATTTTCTTTATCCTAAAAACTGCATCAACTACTTCGACAAACATGATTTAGCAGTCTTCCAAGGAATCCAATGCCAGAAATAGATATCACAGTTAAAAGCAAAAGATTTACAAGTACAGATGGAAAATACATTGTGTAACCAAGTAACAAGAAATGCATTTTCCTAGAATTCAAACTTTATCTTCTTGAATTAGTGGCATTATTTAGTAGGCATTCATTGATAATTTTTTAAAGATCTGGAATACCTAAAGGTTAAATCCCATTAAACACCACAAAGGGAGAATTATTTCTGATTCTGAACCCAGTCCCATTCCCAGATGGGATTTCATTTGCTCCCCTTTTAGACAACATAATTAAGTCAAGTGAGGTTCAAGGACTTAATCTAATAGTGGATATTTAGATTACAGAGAAACTAGATGAACTAACCTAGAGAACTAACTTTTTAAATGAGCACTGACTGCCTGTCAGGGACTATGCTAAGATGCTTTACCTACATATCTCATTGGACGGTCAGTAACCCTATGAGGTAGCCCTATTACTATGTAATCCTGGAGGCTACCTTTCACCTACACAACCAAATAGCCCAGGGCAGCGAGCCTCTAGAATGTCTCTGTTAGAAGGCTTTAGGAACTACGTACAATATAGGAAAATTACAGACTTGTCTTAAAACTGTACGTAGCAAGCACATTGTTTTTAGATTAAATATTTAGTTGTTATAGTTAAGAAAGTGGCTAAAAGTGCTGTGGAAGGACTCAGTGACCCCTCTCCCAATCCTGCAGACAGGCCTGCTTCTGGGGTCCCAGCTCTATGACGCCGGTGGGGACCAGCGCTGTGGGAGGAAGGCTTCACCATGGATCTTGGTTACTACAAGAGTGAAAATACATGATAAAAATGTTTGTGACAACTTAGAAAGGGGAGCTGGAGGGAGTCTAAAAAGAGCTAATCATGAGACTGTAGAAATGTGAGGTTTTTACAGCAAAATGGAAACTGGTTCACAGCCCCCAACAGTACGTTTTCGATTGCTTTCTCTGCATAACTGAAGGACTGGCGGCTGATTTAGGAGGCCTTTTCCATCTAAAATGTCTACGCATACCAGTTCAAATGCATAGTGTCAGGAAAAAAATGAAAGCCAAGCTGTACACATACTTTTCTCTCACTAGTAAGAGCTGAGCCAGGTGTTCTCACGCGCCCACTTCAGCAGGGACACTGGAAGCAAACAGTGTGGGGGAGGCGGAGTGACGTCAGGGTCCCCACATGCCCGCAGATGCCACAGCTGCCTTACAAAGTGCATTGATTCACATGTTAATACTGGAATCTTCACTAAATAATTAAAACTAAACAAAGAGTTTGTGTTCTACATGATTCTTTGGCCTCCAACTAGGGAAAAGAATGACTACATCAGTCCTATATGATATAGTTCATCTCTTGTTACATAAACCCTAGAAGACAATTTGCTAAAAAAAACAAAACCCACCCAAAAACATATAACAGGTTTCTCTTTTTCCCTCTTTCGTTCCTTCCCTTCTTCCTTCCCCCTGCCTTTATTTCTTCCTCCTAACAGAGACCTAAACAATAAATGCCTTTTCTAATATCCGTGTACTGACTATTAAGTTAGTTAAGAAAGATAAAACAGCAAAACATCATTTCCCTTGATATAAACGTCAGTGACTGCGCCGTTTTCAGTTCCGGAGTGTTTGTTTTTCACCAGTGGGAGTCTGCAGTCCTTTAGAACTGAAGCTGGTATCTGGGACCTGTCACTGGGAGTGTGAGATAATGAGAGCCCAAGCTCACTGAAGCTGGAGCAGGCAAGGCCTATCTTCTCTGTGCTTTTACTAGCCAGAGCTCCACTTCCTGTCATTCTTTTTTAATGTGCTTCTGTGCTGTTTTGCAAGAGTTGACCAAAAATGCCATCTCCAATCCCTGAAAAGAACCTTGATCAGAACATACATGATTTCTAAAAGGGGAATGATAGAATTGATGGTAAACTTTTTTATATGTATTTTTTTCCTCCTGGGGAAGAATAACTATTGTTTTTTAAAAAAATATTTTATTGTTTTTGCTATAACAGTTGTCCCAATTGTTCCCCTTTGTCTCCCACCACCCAGCCTCCCCCCACTCCCTCAGGCACTCCCCACACCATTGTCCATGTCCACGGGGCATGCCTATTTGTTCTTTGGCTTAATCCCTTCAAGAATAACTATCTTGAAAGAACAACTCAAAACAAAAAATGTTATGCCTATAGGGGAGTCAGAAAATTAAAATTTGAAGAAGACTCAGTTAAATCAACCAACTGACAAATATCAAGTACCAGGTTGAATTAGAAATTAGATTCCTCCCCTCCCCTCCCCAACCCCCTTCACATATGAGCCAACTGTAAAATAAGAAATTTTCAAATGCTTATCTCCTCAAGCAAAATCTCAAGCACAGTTTAACTTATACTAGAAGAGGCAGGCTAATCTGACATGGAAAAATGAGGTTGCCACTCACATAGAAATAAAGTATCAAATCAGGAGCTGGGCCTAGAAAAGATATTTTATTGTAAATTTATTGGGGTGACATTGGTTAATAAGATTATACAGGTTTCAAGTGTACATTTCTGTAACACATCATCTGTATATTGCCTTGTATGCCCACCACCCACAGTCAAATCTTTTCATCACCAGATATCAAACCAAAAAGCTTCTGCACAGCCATAGAATACATTTTGAAGTGTGCATATTTTGTGTTCATCATTGCCTAGTGTTTCTGTCTGCACTTTCCAACCCACTTGATAGTAGCCCCTCCTTGCTGCCCAGCTGCTTATACATATGCAAATCACTCAGTGCTCTCCAAAGCTATTCTCAAGTCAATGTCACAGCTGGGTCTGTTTAAGTAAGTGTGTTAATCTCATGAAATGTGTTTTGAATATGAAAAATCTTTAATTATGGAATAAAAGACTTTTCCTTGTTTTACAGAACTTTAGGCCTCCCTGTACAGGTTTGGTACTGTGGTGGGGGGTGCAGACGAGAATCCCCTATACTATCTGCAAGGCTGATTTCTATAATTAGGTTTAGATCCAGGTTCAGCAACAGCAGTGAGTCTGTGTAAACATGTGCCATACAATCTGTGTTTGAGAGAGTTCTGTGTGTTTGTGACACTTGTACTTTGTAAGCTCCATTTCCCTGACAGAGTAAAAACAACTATTGCAAATTGCCTTTCCTTGAAAATAATAGTAAAGCATTTTTACCCAAATGTTTTCGTGGTCATCTGCCTCACAACAACCTCTGAGGTCGACAGAGCTGGCTTATTTCCCCATTCTACAGGTTGGGAAATCAATGTACACAGGAAGTTGAGAGCCGTGGTCAAAGAACCCAAGTCGTCTCAGACTTCTTTCCTTCACACAAATGGGTCCCAAACATGACACCAGAATCGGATTCCTAGATCCCACCTCTAACAGTTCTGGAGTAAGCCTGGGAATCTGAAAATTGGTAAAGCGTTCCTTAGTGATTCTGGTGCTCAGACAGGCTCACACTGATGAAGTAATAATAGGCAGGCAGGTTAAGTAGAGGAAATGCTGACATAGTATGGTGTCTTCTGTGATTACCCCTCAATCAGCTCTATGTTCAATTGGATGGGGTTCTCAAAGAAACAGGCATAGCGGAGGTAGAAAGGAGATATAAAGAAAGCAGAACATCCAGATTTGGGGAAAAAGCAGGAAACTCAAGATTAATTCCAAATCAATCTAGAGAGATGTCTATATAAAGCATTGATTCAGATTCCCCCAGCACACCAGAGCTGCTACTGACCACGTGGTTCCCTCACTAGTGTAGCGCTAGTGTAGAAAAACACTCTCTTTGCTTTATTTCCAAGCTTTGGATAAATTTTCTTAGCAAGGGATATCAGCAGGAAGCAGGGACTCAGGGTAAGAGGCAACAGTGGCAAGGAGAAGGCTCTTGCATCGCTGGCAGACGAGGTCTCTGTCCAGTGGCAGGGGACAAGAGCGGAGGCCTTTCTTTATATACGTTTCTACGTCCGATGTTCTTAAAGGTAACACCGTAGTTAACATTTGCAATGGTGACAGGTTCCAGTGGGCACTTCATGAATAAAGAAGACACCAAAGGCACGTCTGGATGCATACTAGAATAACTGCATTTATTAAAATATTTTGTTTGACTAAATACTCTTGTATGTCTGATGCCACACAAATTTTACTGCCTATTAATTAGTTATTTACGCTTTTGTTCCTTTCTGGAAGTTGAAAGCTCTGTTCTTTCTCAGCTCTTCAGTTTTTGAGAATCCTAAAAATCAATTTTTTTTGTCTTTTAAGTCCTCTAATTCAAGGACAAAGTAGCAGCATCCCAACAATACCTGTTTACAAAGTGTCACTGTAACTTTATTATCCTAGAATGAAAGTGTCATTTTTAAGAAATCATATTTTTCAGGATGTTGAAATGGAAATGATGCTTATTTTCTAGGATTGTTTTCTTTTGCTACTATCTGACACAGGGAATGAAGCAGATGGCCTCTGGATTACTTTATATTCATGTAGTCCCAGGATTCTAAAGTAACTGGAGCTCCCAAATGGTCATATATCACATTCCAGGGACAGGTCATTAAAATTATACATTGAGGTAGATTTTAGCAATTAATCCCTTAAATTTCCTGTCATCAACACATTTAAAATATAAAGCATGTGCTCGGAACATTTCCCATTCTCTGCCCACTAAAATTATAGGCACTTTAAGAGCGGAGATCCTGCTATCTTGTGCATGTATGAAGTCTAACATGGTGCTTAGCATGTAGTAGCTGCTTAATAAATATTTTTTGATTGAAGAATGAGTATTGTTGTTAAATATCTAGAGACAGAGATTCTGATAAAAAAAATTAGTAAAATTATTGTGTTGGTCTCCCCCAAATGGAAAACTAGTCTATAAAAATATTGAGAAAATAGCCATTTTCAAAAATATCTTTTCCCATTTGATAAGAGTTTCTATTTTAGAATGTGAAAAAGAAAAAAACAGGATCTATTGCTATTAATTGTTATACCAAAGGTAAAGCAACAACTCACGTATTATCGACAGAATTAGAATTTTATAGTATTATTCTCCAAAAGGCTTCTTCAGTTTCTTTCAGAGTATATAAATCATTTTTTACTACATTCATATCTCATTTCCTTCTGGTCTTTATCTGAACTATCACACAGTTATGAAACTGTTGTTCTGTTTTGTTGTTTTTGTTGCTGAAAAGTACTAAATAATTAATTTATAACCTTTTGAGTCACAGTTTTTGGAAAAATTAGTATATGCTCCTCTTTTAAAGCTATCTAAATCCTGTTTTGATGTGTTTTCAAATATTTGCCTTTTGAAAAGCTCTCGCAAAATTAAAAGCAGTGGTGAAAGAGTTCTTTGTCTGAGACCAACTACAAAACTCTTGGAAGTCTGACCGCGGTTAAGAAAAATAACAAAATTCCATGTTAAAACGACTTCCAGGAAAATTATTCTATTTTGTTTGGAAAAGGCCTGTCAGAATTCATACTGAGGGGTACACACAGTATAATTGCAATCTCCTGTTTTGTTAGTTTATTTGTTTGTTCTTTGCTTTTGCAAGGGGGCTTGGAGCAGGGAACTAGAGAAGTCACATTTTTGGATCTATGAAAACTTCCTAATCCATACATCTAATAAATGTTATTTCCATCTTCTCAGATCCTGTTCCAGGTACTGGTGATAATTAGTGAGTTAGATACACCAGCTTCCAGCCCTGGAGACTCACAGCCTAGTAACTGAGACAGAGAATAAACAAGTAAGCAAATAAATCAAGAATATAATTATAGGTTTTGATAAGCAGCGTGAAGAAAATAAACAGGGTTCACGATAAGTAGTCCTGGGAAAAGGGGCCCATTTCAGAGAGGTTTGTCAGGAAAATCCTCTCTGAAAAGCTGTATAGGTTAGAACACTTTACGTTATAATAAAAACAACAAAAACTGGCTTAAACAATAAAGAGAATGTATTGACTTGTCTGGGGATAGTTCTGATTTCCTGCAGGGTTTGGTCTAGCAGCTTAAAGTCATTCCAAAAGATCTCTGCTTTCTTCACTGATGAAGTCATCCAGTAGAAACTGCACACAGTTGCTACTCTCCATTCCTCAGCCCCCCATACGTACACAAATATACTCCCACTTATGGACATAACTACTATCCAATAATCTAGAGAAAGAGGAAGGTCTTATCCAAAAGTTCTCGATGAATCGAAAGAAACTTTTGTTTTCTCAGAAACCCTGATAAATGTCTTCTCACGTCTCCTTGGCTCTGACTGGGTTACAGGGTCATCCCTGAACAGACCTCCATGGCCAAGGTAATGGAAAATGCTTATTGGCTCAAGCCAATCAGGACCACACCTGGAGCTGGATATGGGGTCCATTCCCCACTAACCACAAGTTTAAAAAGGGGTAAGGGTGGAACTCCAGAGGAAAACTGAGTCACTTTTACAAAAGGAGAGATGGGTAAATGTTGGGTGCAAAACAACAGATGCATCTATAAGGAGATGACATTTAAGCTGCAAGATGAAGATATGTGACAAGCCAGTGAGGGAGGGTTCCATGTACCAGAAATAGCAAGTGAAAAAGTCTAAAGCAGAAAGAGCTTGACATGTTCAAAGGACAAAAACAGTTTCGGTATTTATAAAATACATAATAAATGAGCTCTGGTAATTTCATCAAGAATTCTCTTCCAGCCCTGACTGGTGAGGCTCAGTTGGTTGGGCATCGTCCCACAAAGTGAAAGGTCGCCAGTTCAATTCCTAGGCTTGGAGCACGCCTCGTTTGTTATTTGATCCCCAGTAGGGGCACATACGAGAGGCAACCAATTGATGTTTCTGTCTCACGTCGATGTTTCTCTCCTCTTTCTCCCTCCCTACCTCTCTCACTAAAAAACAAGTAATAAATTTTCTTTTAAAAAGAGAACTCTCTTCTAACCACACATACACACACAAAAAACTAAGTGGTGATATGGCCATTTCAGATCTGTTTTCCCATATTCCTATATTGTCCCTATAATAGCAAATAGCTTCACATGAGCTATTTCAATAATAAGGACCATAATATGGCATAAAATGCTATACATGGTATAACTAAATAATTCTACATAAATTGTATATTTGATTGTTATTCAGGAAAAAGTAAGGAATGTCTGAGTGGAATCACAAATTCTTATTTTAGATGTGTAGCAGCACTATTTTTCATCAACATTAGAAAGCATTTTTGTATAGCAATCTAAAGTTTTAACCACATTTTAAATTGCTGTTTTTGCATACAGCAGTTGCTAGGTGATTGAAAGATTATATGAGTATGCACTGAAAGTACTCGAGTCAGATGACTTCCTTGTGTGTTATGTGAAGAAAATGCATTCAAAATAGACTCTAGAGCTGACTAGAGAGCAAGGAAGACTGTCACCCAGAGCCTTGAAAGCACACTGAGTGCCGGGCACCAACACTGTAGAAACCGGATGAGGAAAGTGCGTCTCGCAAGTGGTGAGGGCTGGAGAGCTCTAAGGTGATAGAGACCTTCGCCCGAAGGCACTTAGCACTGCCTCCAAGAGATGCGGGACCTGAAGTTCCATCGGAAAAACCGCTCCTTCGTGCTTTTTTTAGAGGTGGTATTATCACACGTGACAAGAGGACATAGTACGTAAGGCAGGAGTGGGTACCTAACAATTACATTTTTTCTGATGTGTATTTTGAAATTTTTCATAATAAAAAATTACAATTAATTAATAAAATATGGTTTGTACCTCTTGATGAGAGATAGTCAGTTGGTCATTGTTTTACTTTGGAAGTAATATAAAGGTCTAAAGAAAAGTTGTATGATCCAGATTTGTCCTCTTTAAAAGGACAGAGGAATAGATTTTTCTTCAAACATTTAAGGGTAGGTTACATATATGAAAGCTCTTTTCCTATAAATATTACAGTTTCCACATAATTAAAAAAAAGAGATTCTTTTATATATGCACAGTACACATAAACTACCATAAATTTAACATTGTTAGATTGTCTTTATTAAAATCCTGTCAATTTACATAATTTTGTCAACAAAGGTATTTTCTTTGCCATTCAGAACATGATTTAGTAGGATAATTATATTTGGTTTTCATGCTGGAAACAGCCTAAGTGCCCATCAGTAAATGAGTGGATCAAAAAAAATGTGGTACATTTACACAATGGAAAATTACTCAGCAGAAAGAAAGAAGACGCTCCTATCCTACACGACAGCACGGATGGAACTGGAATGAAATAAACCAGGCAGTGAAAGACAAATACCATATGATCTCACTTACAAGTGAAACCTAACCAATAAAACAAACAAGCAAGCAAAACAGAACCAGAAACATGGAAATAAAAAACAAACTGACAGTCACCAGAGCGGGGCAGATCACGGGGGAAAGAAGGGGAAGGGTCAAGTCAAGGAACATGTATAAAGGACCCGTGGACAAAGACAATGGGGTGGAGGCTTGAATGTGGCGGGGGGGGGGGGGGGGGGGGGGGGGGGGGGGGGGGGGAGGCGGCTAGGGCAGTGGAGATTAATGAGGGGAAAATGGGGACAACTGTAATTAAACAACAATAAAAAAAGAAAAAAATAGTACATTCAAAAAAAATAAATAAATAAAAAGAGAAATCTTTTTAACAATTGTCAGAATCATGAATTAGTCACCTGCAGCTGGCTCATCCCCATTCCATGAGCCCGTGTCCCCAGCCAGGCCCTGTAGGCATGGGTAAAGAAAGCCAGGTTCCTTAGGCCTCCCTCCCCACTGTTTCAGGCTTCATCTTTAGGGATGCATTTCTTCAAGGTAGCAAGAAAGTCTTTTTTTCTGAGAAGGAAAATTTCTATCAAAGAAATGTTCTGTACAATTAGAGAAAATTAATTAGTCCACATACTGCCACATTCTCTGGGTGGTCTCTGTTCACTGTTTATCATAACCAAAGATATTTATTCTTTCCACATATATATTTTTTTCTAATAGCTGAGTGATCTCTTCTGTGGGTGCTGTGTTTGGGTGATGTTTAGGGAATATCAGAACTGTGGGCTTAGAGAAAGGAAGGAGTCCTCTTCAGCCCTTACTGAGTGCCTACTTTGGTTTCTCAGAGGTGACCAGGGGGCTGGGAAGGAGGTTGACCTTGCTTTGCTCTCCTTCCAGCTCAGAGTTATGTTACAAAGGAGGAGGCAGTAGGGCAGCCTTGTTCACCCACTAAAGACCTTTTCTTCCTTTCTCACCAGAGCGGTGAAAAAGCTCAGTGTGGGAGTTACAGGTGTGTCTGAACTTGGGTACCTGACTATGTGTACTCAGGGTGGAATAAGGGTTGTAAATCATATCTGTCATCTCCTTTCCTCTCTGTCAGGAAGAGGCCAATGAGAGGAAAGAACAGTCCAGGAGGCAAAAGAAGACTTGGAGAAGCAGTTTGTATTTATTTTCATATAGTGCTCAGGTCAATTTCTACAACTGGAGTGTGAATTGGATTCCATACGATTGATTCCTGACTGGGATGGAAGTCAATACATTGACTGGTCCTCCCCACCCCCAACCTTTTCTGCACTGCCCCATCTTCACACCAAGATAGTGCAGCTCTGAAGTGGGTCAGGGACAGGACATTTTCCCTGAAAACTGTGGCTTTTTGCATTTTAGAGAAACTCTCCAATATCTTGGAACTCAGAACAGTACATGGACTGGATTGGGGGATGTGTGGTGGGCAACACTGTTGTGTTGGATCTTGGGGTGGCTCAGGGCACAGACTAAGATTAGAGTAAATTCACTTAAGAATCCATCTTGCCTACAGTGTTAACCTGTCTAAGAAGCAAACTTTAAACATGAGAAATAGGTCTCCCTCTGAAGTGGGCACCCTAGGGAAGGGAATCCCCTTCCGACTGAGTATCTCCAAGGTATCCAACTGGATGACACATTGCTAAGATAAGGTATTATTTTGCTATTAATGGCAGAAATGTTTATAGTGCCCTCTCTCTGCTTGGGGGAAAATGAGGTAGAAAGTTAAAAAAAATGGCTTAGGTTTCACTAAATAAGGAGGAAGAAAAAAAACTAAAAGGGAGAATGATTCAGCTGGTTGGAAGGAATGAGAATGTTCCCATTAACCCCAATCACACCCCTCCACGCACAAACAACCTGATCCAGGCCCCACCTCCTTGAGGCTCATTAGTCACTGTGAGTATACTGATGTCATCCTGGAGGAAGGGTACAAGGATCTTGTCTTTGAGCACGAGATAACTTTATACGTATATTTTTGGCATGGCATGGCCTTATGCACACTCTGGGGAAGGTGGCTATGATGTAGTCCTTCCAGCCGTGCTTGATGACAGCATGCAGGGCATGCACACACTTTGGTCATTAGGGTTGAGGCACTGCCTTCCTATTTTAAAGCTCTTGGTGAATCCCTGAAAGATCTCTGGAGAAACCTGCAGTTCATGCAGGACAGGTGAGTGGCTGCTCCCAGAGTGCACTGGTGCTACAGGTTGCCTGGGACTCCAGTTCAATGCTTTGAAGTCAAAGTAGTTACAGATACGGAGCAGGTCCTCCTCTTTATGCACATCCATGTCATCTAATCAAATCCATGACTTCCAAAGGGAATATCTGCAAACAAAGAAGATATCAAAGGGATGGGAACACAAAAGAGGCAATAGTAACTTCTGGGACCCAACAAAAAGTAAACTTAAAGGGGTTCCTTGAGCCATCTGATATATGAACACCAGACTGCAGGCCTCAGGTGAGAAGGGGGGCAATGTGGATCATCCTGTCTCCTTCCCAGTCTCATCATCCTATCCAAGCTCCCAATTCATGGGCCCAAAACAGCAACCATTACAGAGAGAGCTAGTGTTATAGAAGAAGCAAAGCCTACAGACTGGCAGGATTAATTGCAGCTCTTAAAATATAGAAAATAATATTGCACGACCCTCATTTTTTTATTATCATACCTTAAAGTTTAGAGAGGCTGAGTTACCCAATAAGTGAAAAATTCAGTATTACAGAAACCCAGCTCTTATTGTTAGTCTAGGGATCCTTGCCATGAACACACAGGGCACCCAAGGGCTGACTGACCAGTCTAGGGCACACCCAAAGTCATCCCTCATCCCCAGATTTTTCCTTATCTTTAGAAACACACAAGAGATGGAGCAATCAGACAGGACTGAGAAAAGTGGGAGGCTAGTAAGGAGGAATACCCTAATCTTACTCTACTTCTAGATATATGTTTCTCCTTTGCAGGATCCACCCCATATAAGAAAACAGAAGGGCAAAACTCATTAGCAGCAAGCATTCCAACATTCATATCATAAAGGTGCCAGAAGGAGAAGAGAAAGAAAAGTGGAAATCTATTTGAAAAAATAATAAAAGAAAACTTCTCTAATTTGGTGAAGAAAATAGACACTGAAGTCCAGGAAGCACAGAAAGTCCCAAACAATTTGGTCAAGAAAATAGACATGCAAGTCCAGGAAGCACAGAAAGTCCCAAACAAGACAGACACAAAGATGACCACACCAACACACATTATAATTAAAATGCCAAAGGTTAGCGATAAGGAGAGTATCTTTAAAGCAGCAAGAAGAAAGCAGTAAGTTACCTACAGGGAGTTCCCACAAGACTATTAGCTGATCCTCAAAAGAAACTTTGCAGGCTAGAAGGGATTGGCAAGAAGTATTCAAAGTGATGAAAAGCAAGGACCTACAACCTAGATGACTCTATCCAGCAAAGCTATCATTTAGAATGGAAGGGCAGATAAAATGCTTCCCAGACAAGGTAAAGCTAAAGGAGTTCATCATCACCAAGCCATTATTACATGAAATGTTAAAGGGATTTATTTAAGAAAAAGAAGAAGATCAAAACTATGAACATTAAAAGGGCAAAAAATTCACAACTATCAACAACTGAATCTAAAAAAACCAAACTCAGCAAACAAGCAGAATGGGAACAGAACCATAGATACAGAGATCATTGGGATGGTGGCCAGTGGCGAGGGGGTCTAGGAGAATAGGGGAAAAGGTGAAGGGATTAAGAAGTACAAATCGGTAGTTATAGAAGAGGCAGGGGGATGTTAAGAGAAGTATAGAAAATGGTGTTGCCAAAGAACTTATATGCATGACCCATGGACATGAACAGAGGGGGCATCACCCAAGAATGTGGGGAGTGCTGAGTGGAGGGGAGCAAAGGGAGAAAAATTGGAACAACTATAATAGCATAATCAATAAAAATGAATAAATAAATCAGGAGCTATTTCTCTTTTAAAATAAAGCTTTCAAAAACTTTGTGCCCAAACGTGGGGTTCATAGTGTTCAATTTCAGGGTCATTGTTCGCTTTGTATAGCTTTGTGCTCCAGGAGCGAACAGTGATATAAAACACAATGAGAATGGGGCTCCCTGCAGTTATAGGATCCCAAGCCCTACACTTAATACAAGGCTAACCAAAATGCATAAATTAAAAATGCATGAATGGACTGGAAGCTTGGTGTGGAGTGGCTCTGGTCTACACATTTTTGGGTGTTGGTGTTTTAATGTTAAAACTTATCATAAACTTAATGGGTAAAAAGTGGCATGTTGATGTTTTAATTTATAGTTCCCATAAGTTTATTGGTCATTTGTGTTTTTAAATGGAACTCCTATTCCTTACCTTTAGCTTATTTTTCTATAGGATTGCTCTTTCTTTTTTTCTTTTTCTCTTTCTTTCTTTCTTTCATGGTTAATAGGCAGGATTTTTAGAATTTTAAACTTTTTTCTTTATGTTTTAATTATTTTCCCCAGTGTCATTTGTAGTTTAACTTTGTTTTTGGAGTCTTTTACCACATAGAAATTTTACATTTTTATGTGTCAAGTCTGCCGAACATTATCTTTTTGGAAGTGTTAAAAATTCTGATGGTTTTAAACACCAGACAGATAACACCAACAAGTGAATGGTTCAGGAGAGGACTGAGTGAACTAGAAAGCATTTTTTAAAATAGAAAGCAGGCATTACTTCTTTAAACAAAGAGGGAAAAACCCTAGGTTATAGACATGGCTGAGCTGGTTTTCATGTGCTCCCAGAGCTCTGGCAAAGGTACATAGGCCTTGGTAGAAGGGTGCATGGTCATGCCAGGTTTGAGGATTCCTTGAAAGCCCACTGAAGCTATGAAAGCAACCTCTAATGGCTAAGTGGAAGATGTGACTTGCCTAGGTTGGGAGTGGCCATTCCTCACATGTGCACTTTGGAAAAGACAAAATTGTTGTTCATACAACTTTGATGCTTGGGATCCCAGGTAGTGCAACACGAAGGTAGCATCCAGAAGCAGACATTGCGTTGAAGTCTGCTTCTGGTGATTATAAGTAAATACCTTTATTTTCCCTCTCTTTTACAGCCACTCTTTCACCCCTTGCCTAGCTAATGTGGACTCTTCCAATCTCATCTTAAAACTTCCTTTTTTTCCCCTGCCTCTCCTTGTCCACCGCACCCCCATCTGCTTGGAGGCCCCTCACATGTGCCCCCATAGCAAACTGCACTTTCTATGTCACTGTATTTATCACTTCAGAAGACCATTATCTGTTCACCATCTACCTTTCTGACTATATCACATGATACTGGAGGCAAAGACAGCTACCTGTCTTGCTCACGATTATGTTCCCAGCACCTAGCCTAACACAAAGTAGAAGCTAATATTGATTTTTGACGTGAATGAATAATGTGTGCACGGCTCTGTAGGAAGTATTGCATCTGTCCCATGTTTTCATTCAGCACAGGAATGTACAAGGCAGAAGTGGTCTTCCACACGGGGCCAAGAAGTGCTTCCTGGTTGGGCAGCGGCACAGACTCTGTGTCCAACAGAAACTGGAGAACTATGAAAACAAACATGTGGTCGCTTGAATCTGTCTCCCTGTTGGCTAGAGAGAGCTCAACTCAGATTTCATCCCAGAAACGAACCCGTGTTACTTCGGTTGTTTATTTATTTTTTTAACTTGAAAGGGAATCAAAATGCTAACATGGAACACAAACTGCTTTAAAAAAACACAAAGGGGTGGGGACAAGGAGGAAGAGATGGAAATAGAAAAAAACAGTGAAAACAAACTGAGTAAAACAGTATTTCAAAACATATTCATATTCTGAGACAAGAGGTAGCTATCTGACTCTGGTTCTCATGATGTAAAACATCTGACAGTTTGTTGATTTTCAAGAGAAAAAAAATAAAAGCAACTTCTGGACTTGAATCTAGACTTTTTCTTAGATATCAAGTAAAAAACAAAATATTCTCTTTCTTTTTCCTCAGCAGGGATCTCACCCCCAAAAAAGAGAAGAGAGAGAGGGAAAGGTTCTGAAATTTTGTTTTTTTATTAATAGGATTATGCTATATAGACTAAACATAAATACCATAAATATAAGGAAACAGCAAAAAGATTAAAGAATAAAAAGAAAAACTTTACCTGCTAATTTTAATGATTCTTTAAAATATGTTCAATGCTCTTAGAAAGGAAACACAATCTTTCTCTATTCAAACTGAGCAGTAACTGTAGGCACTTCAGAGGTATCTGTAGAGCAAACCCCCTCCCACTCTCTCCCCACCAGTCCTCCCATGCTCACCCACCAGCTATGACTGCAGCACCCCCCCACAGGAAAGATGGATCTCGGGGACCGTATGATGCCCTTTCCCTGACGTAGCTGATTGAGTCAAGGCCAACATCTTTCCCCACTGTACCAATCAAACATATTCTCTTAATTTGAAATAACAGAGAGACAGAATTTGGTTTCAATTCATCCTTCTTTATAACTAGAAGAAATTTTTGTTGCTTCAACCACTCATTTAAATATGATTCCACAGCAATATAGCAGAGAAAGAGAGAAAGAAAGAAAGAAAGAAAGAAAGAAAGAAAGAAAGAAAGGAAGGAAGGAAGGAAGAAAGGAAGGAAAGAAAAGAGAAGGGAAGGGAAAAGAAAAGAAAAGAAAAAAGAGAGGAGGGGGAGGGAAGGAGACAGAAGGAGAAAGGGAGGGAAACAGAACACACCGAGGATTTCCATAGAGCTGAGATAAATGTACATGAACCCTACACAGGTCCTCAAACAAGGTGACTCAATACATTTTGACCTATTGAAAGTCAAATCTTGTCATTGAGGTTAAATATTTATAAATTGTGAAAATATTTACTGCAAAGCAGTTTATTGGTCTTGAAATTTCTAAAATGGTTTCACAGCTTCGTTTGAAAAAATTTGTATCACATCAATCAGTTATTATAAAATTATCTTGAATTTTGAATTCAAGTATGAATCCAGATAGAAAAAATTAAATAACTGATTTCCTTTGGAAAATATGGAATAAAACTGAAGGCAATAAAGCCATTTCTAAGAGTATTTAGCTGTTTTTTAAAAATAAAATTCCATTAATAGGTAATAATATGGTAGGCAATTAAATTTTAGGTAAGCCAATATAATTAATTATAAAAATTATACTCATTTATTCTACATTTATTGAAATATGCTATATGCTAGGCTCTATACTAGGCAGTGAGGATATGGCCTGAACAAATTAAACATAAATCCCACCACATGGAATTTACATTCTAGAGGGGGAAGATAATAAACCAAATTAATAAAATAAGCAGCATAGTCTGTGATATAATGATAAAGTAGCATGAAAAAGGTGAAATAAAGAAGGCGATGGTCAGGGAAACCCTCAATGAAAATCTTACCTCTGAGTAAAGATCTGAATTAGCCTTTAACTTTATTCATGTAGTCTACACTTTTAAATTGAACTGATACTTATTTCATAAAAACAAAAACAGGAAGGGGAACTCTTCCTTGGTGAGAGAAAATTTTCTGTCCCCAGAGTGAGCGGCCTTTCAAGGTGGGTCACTGAGTCTTTGTCCTCCTGGCAAACGCCAGTCAAGTCCTGTGCTGCCTTCACAGACACCGGACTCCGAGAAGGATTCATCATCCTTCCTGTCTGGGTCCCCTCACTGAGTACAGACTTGTAAGATAAACTAGACTTTCTTCTCTAATAAACTATAGTCTCCTTGAGGTCTTTTTTACTTTTTGGCTCTGTTTCCCCTACATATAGCACAAGAACTTGTTTATTACAGGCACTCACTTATTTAATAACTGAACAGATACACATGTCCAAAGAGTTAACAACAAACACAATTATAAAACACATACCTCAATACTGGCTACATTATCTCTGGCCCAGAGAATGGGGCATCCCTGCCTATAAATCCTTCAAGGGATTCTCACCGCCAACTGGAAGAAGGGTTAGAAGATCTTACCTGGGCATTCAAGGTCGCCAGCAGCCGGGCCTTGCCCACTTTCTCAGCCTTCTCTCCCACCACCTCTGCTCGCCAGTCCTAGTCCAGTCATGCAAACATGCTTATCATGCTTGAAAGCCAAGTCTCTGAGCTTCTGCACAGGCTGTTTTCTTTGTCTAAAGTTCTTGTTCTCCTCCTGTGTCTAGTAAATTCCTACTCATCAGGAGAATATGTTCCAGCTTTGCTTCCTCTGAAGCCTTCCCTAATTTCCTCAGGTAGAGTTAGTTATTCATTCCTCTGAGCTCCCATATTGCCTCATCCATTCCTCAGCTTCAATATTTACATCACATTATGGTATGACTGTTTCCTTGTCTGGCTTCTCCACTAGACTGAGAGTTATTTGAGGTTAGATACAAGTTTATTCACTTTGTATCCTCAGTGGATAGCAACAGCGTGAGGCAAGTCTCCAGCGTACTTGCTCCTGGAGGCCATTCTGCACATTGAGCTGTGGCTCACGTTCTAGAACCACACAAATTTAGACCAGGCACATCATTTATTTATGGATCCAGGATCTCTGAAATCCTTGGTGGCAGAACACGTATGTGGCATGCTCTTTCACGTGGCATTAAAGATTTAAAACACATTCAAAATTAGCAATATGAATAATTAAATGGAAGAATTTAAGCAAGAGGTTTTAACTAGGGACATTCAACAAAGTCTGGAGACATTCTTTGTTGTAATTTGGGGAGTGGAGTCCCTACTGGTATTTAGTGAGTAAAGGCCAGGGATTCTGCTACATCCTACAAAGTGCAAGGCAGCTCCCTTAAAAAAATTATCCAGCCCCAAATATCAACAGTGTAAGGTTGAAAAATATTGACCTAATCCTTTTACCTTAAGAAACTATAATTTTTTTAAAGTTACTCTAATTACAAGTTATGATGGGCTCTTATGCAGATGATTGCTTCCCTAGTCAACTTCTAAGAATGTACAACTTCTAAAAGTAGTCGTGAAACATTGCACTCTGAACTGAGGGAACTGTTGGTCCCAGGAAAAGGGAAGGGCTGGATTTTCATGTTCTACACGTGGTCAGTAGCAATTTGAACTCTGCTAAAACAATTAGATGATAACAATCATCATACTCAATCTCAGAAATATTTGGATGAATTACTAATATCATTATTAATGTATTATTGCTGATAAATGGATGACAACTTTGGAAAGAATAACTTGACTACTTAGCAACAAGATTACCAACCTTTGTAACATTTTAGCAATGCATAGGAGACTGGAGTAGTTAAAAAATAAGGAAATACATCAAAGCAGAATCAGGAATGTAAAAGCACTCTAAATGATGACACCTAAGATTAACCAGTCTCCCAGACCCCAGAAATATGTCAAGAATCTGAAGAGACTAGCAACTCTCCAACCCTACCTACTCACTCCAGTGACTTGGAAGCAATGTAGGATAAAAGCAAAATTCTACCTCTGTCTCCAGCTTCTCATTGACCATATTTTGATTGTTCAGAGGTGACCTGCCCGTAGATTTCCCTTTAATATACAAAACCTAACATTTTAAAAACAGAGCCTGTCCTTTTTTCATAATAAAATGGAGGCCCTGCGTTATCTTCAGTGGCATCACCCACCATCTGAGCACCCGGGCTCACAATCCTGTTATCTTGTATTTCACGTCTACACTTCAGCCTCAACACCCAACTACCCTCTGGGTTTGTACCAGGCAATGTCTTTTGGATTTGCTCCTTCTCCCCATTTATTCCCTTTTATCTCCGATTTTCAAGTCACTACCTTAATGCAGGTCTTTATTGTTTGTATGCCTAGATTTCTGTAACAACCTCAGGCAGCATCCCGTCAGGTCGTATCTTCCTGATCCACTCTGTTCCACATGATATTGTAGGAACCACCGCCACAGCAATGCTGATAGTTCTAGGCTGTTTGTAGCTTGGGAGTTTACAGTTCACGTTTTGGGATCAGACTGCCTGGATTTCAAGCGCTTACATACACTATTTAATACTTGTAACAAACTGATGAAGTAGCAACTATGATCACCCCCACTTTACAAATGAGAAAACTGAAGATCACATGTCTAGTAAGCACGGAGCCAGGATCTGCCCTGGTCTGCCCGACTCCACAGTCCGGGCCCTTACCATGGTGCACACGGCCCACCGCCCAGCCTCTTCCCCAGGACGCGGGCAGCCCTCCGTCCACACCATGAGCCCACCCTCTGTATATCCGGGTCCTGCGAACCCAACTCGTTTTTTCTTTCCGTATCACTTTTGCATGGAAGGGGCTGGCTGCCTTTATTTTATGCTGCATATGTAGTGAATTGTTTTTTTATTGTTCTCAAGTAGCTCCATTTGCTTATATTTTGTCTGTAGGTTTAAGTTTTTAAAAAAAACTTTGTTATTTTTCTACATTCTTCCAAAGTACCTATTATAATATTCATGACTATAGAGTGCTTTAAGACTAATCTTTTAATTACTTGCATGAAAATACTACAAATAAAAAATATAATGAATTTAGGTGAATAGCTAATATGGGATAAAATTATGACTATAAAAATAAAGTTGGAGAGCTTTTTGCAGGTCATCAAAGCAAGCTAGATTTGAAGATCCTGAAAATAGCAAAATCTTAAAGCTTCATTTGTGAATGCCAAATATAGGCAGAAAAAAACAGACTTTATATTTCCAGTTATATAACTGGCCTAATCATTCCATAATACTGCCTAGCTTGAGGCATAAAAACTTCCAATACTTTCAATTCCATGGGCCACTGAGATTGGAACCTAGAATTAGAAGTAAACAGCGGTGGGCACAAAAGTAAACAGCGGTGGGCCACTATTTGCACAGTCGCAGCGTCTGGGCAAAAATCCTGGGGAGAACAGACGGGCATCTTGCTCCACTCAGTACCACTCTCACTGTGTGGCTATCACTCCGAAATCTCTAATTGGATTAATAGCTGCAACAAATCATTATTATGGGTCTTTGGTTTGGCTTACTTTACCGATTCATGCAAGCTCAGACTTGGTCATTGCAGTTCACTCATTGTCTGTCTGTGTACCCATAACAAATAACTCAACTTACTGAATTAATGAGTGGGTTCGGAAATGTATGTTCTCTCTACATTACAGTAAGAATAACACTAATCTCTGTCATTTGTTGGTTGACAGTATAGCATAGTGGTTAAAATCCAGCTCTCTCCAGTTAGACGGCCTGAATCCAAAACAAGTTATTTGTTTTTAGGAAAGCTACTTAACTTTTCAGACTCCTGGGTTCTTCACCTATAAAGTAGGCCTAATAAGACTTACTACCTTCCACAAGACCTCTGGAAGGATTCAAGTAGAAAATAAATGTTACACATTAGTATAGTCTTATACATATTACTTAAATACTCTAAAAACTGTAGCTATTTTTGGGTGCCCACTCTATGTCAGGCATTATACCAGGGGCTCTCAATCTTGGCATGATTGACATTTGGGGCCAGACAATTCTTTGTTGTGGGGGTTGTCCCGCACATTGCAGAATGCTGAGCACATCCCTAGCCTGTACCCACCACAAGTCAGAAGCACCTCCCACGTCATGACAATCAGGAGCAAAATCAGCCCCGGTTGAGAGTCATTGCACTAACCTCAGCTCTTTACAAATATTTCATTGATTCCTTAACATACTCTGACAAGGTTGTATGCCAATGGTATTATCTCCATTTTACAGGTAAAGAAATGGCAGCTCAGAGATGCTACCAACTTGTCCAGGGTTACTCAACCTGACCAGGTTCAGCAGACACCATAGCATTGGCTGTGCATTATACCTCCCTAATGTAGGTGATGCTTCTCTTTGTGACTCATTCATGGCTTCTTATCTACAAAGGCACTACCTGGAGGCAGAGGTCAGGGGATCTTCAGAGGATAATAGTGAAGCCGAATCTCACTGCTATGGAGTCATGAGGTGACCTCAGGAATCCTCATCTCTTGCTCATAACCCAAGCCACAGCATTTCTATGCAGAGCAACGGAGTTTTGATAAATCCCACCGGGAGTGGGTAAACAAGCGAAAATGGCATTATTCTAAAACCCTCCTCAAGAATGTGAACTAAAAATATATAGGACCCATTTTTAATTCCTTCCTCTCCCTCAATTTCCATGTCAAGTCCCTCTCTAAGTAATAGGTATGCTTTTCCATTTAGCTTCTTTTTTTCCCCCCAGACTCCACCTTATCTCTGGCCCTCACAAGAGACAACCAAAATGCTCTCTGGCTCCCCCTGTGCCACAGTTCATGTAGCATCCTGCTGCCAGACCAATTTCCAGCAGAAAGTAACAACACCAAGTCACTGCCGCACTAGAAAAGCACTGATAAATCCTTATTTTCTAAGCATCATGTTTAAATTTCACTAACTGACATTCAAGACCTTTGAAATGCTTTCTCACTCTACCCCTTCTCATTCTGTCTCTCTACATCCCCCTCCTGCTCCTGCTCACCACGTCACCACACCACCGCACTCCTCACTATCCTACCAATTGGCTGAGGGGAACCCTTGCTTCTCTGTGCTCCTCATCCTGTGGCTTCCATGTTCCCTTCTCAATGCCTCTCTGCCAAAATCCTAACCACGCTTTTAGGCCCAGCCCAGGCTGAAACCTCTCCACAAAGCATTCTCTATTGCAGCTTCATCAAGATCTTGCCATTTAAAGGTGTTCACAGCCCTGCCAATCTATCCTAATCCACCTAGCACCTTAATTTAACTCTCTGGCATGTGCTGCAGTTTCATGTTTTCCCAAATGCATTACAATCCTGTTGTATGCCAGTACCATATCTCACATTTACGGGCTGTGCTCAGGGAAGGTCTTCCATGAGTCTTTACAAATTTACTCCACGGAAGCCTCCTGCTGCTGTAGGAACAGAGGCAGTGCACACAGGCATGTGCGCCCTGATCTTATCTTTACGCCCGGGCCCCACCCTATATGATGTCACCTCATATGGTTCACTGCTCCTGGGAGACACCATCGCCAGCACGCCTGCTTTCTGCCAACTCATTTTGAGCCTGAGCCCTCTGTTGGCCCTTAGCTCTCAAGACTCCTGGTCTCCTTTTCTTATCAGCACACCTTGACTTACTTCGGCATTTCAGTCTTTGATACTGACCTTCTTCCTTGGGAGTAAACCCAAATCGCCATGCTGAAGTTAGCTTTTTATGGCCTCTTTAATTGCCATCTCTGGAAATGGAAATAATGACATCATCTAAGCCAATGATTTCCAAAAATAACTAAGGATAAGATCACATAAGTGCTTATGAAACATTCCGATTCCTGGACCCTTCCTGCTTCAGACCTACTGCATCAGAGTATTCAGGATATGGACCTAGAAATTAGAATGCTTAGCTAGCATTCTGGGTGATTCTTATAATCAGACCAGTCAAAAAAACACTAATCTAAGATACTGGGTAATATTTTACCAGCTGATCTAATGAGAGATTCAAGCTGAAACACCAATCAGAAATTAGGCATCCTGAAAAAAAAAATGACTTCAGGAGCTTAGCAGCATTCTTCCTTATCAATTTCCATTTTTCTGGCTATTAATATAAGAAAGTATGTTCTATCAAATAGACCACTAATATAGAAACTTGCCATGTGATTTTGAACAAGTCATTCGAGAAATCTGAATTTCAATTTCTCTTTCATAGAAAAATGGAGGGTTGGGCCAGATCAGTAGCAGTTCTCTTTCATGGATACACATGAGAATCACTTCAGGAGTTTTTAGAATATATCATCTTGTCCTGGCCGGTGTGGTTCATTGGTTGGAGCATCATCCTTTAAACCAGAAGGTCATGGGTTCGATTTCAGGTCAGGGCACATGCTTAGGTTGCAGGTTTGGTCCCCTGTCAGGGCAACTATGAAAGGCAACCAATCGATGTTTCTCTCTCACATCAATGTTTCTCTCTCTCTCTTTTCCCCCCTTCCACTTTCTCTAAAATCAATAAGCATGTCCTCAAGTGAGGATAAAAAAAAAGAATATACCATCCCCAAGGATTCTAATTTAATTGATCCAAGTAATTATGTTGTATAACTGAAGTTATAATAAAGTAAACTGGGTGATTTTTAAGATGCCTTCCAGTTCTAAAATAACTCTGATTTAATAACACTACCATTTTTTAATTCTTCTGTTAACTCTAGACATATATGATGTATGTAAAAACATATATACTCTTTTTTATTCCACATTTTAATGACATCTTTGTTACGTATTAGGTGTTCGTGTAGGAAAGAGACTGAATAACTTTAAAATACTCTTATGAGTTATTACTACCATGCAAAAATATTCAGGAGTGTAATTAAGTCTTTTAAAATCTGTAGGCCCAGATATGAATAGCAACTATTTAATTAGCCTACTTGCTAATTAAACCAAATACTGTATAGGGGTTTACCTATCCATTCCTTCATTATTTCAAGTAATATTTATTGTTGGGTGCCTACTATCTATCAGCCCCTTTGCTAGTTCCTGGTGATATTGCAATACATGAGAAACATAGTCCAAGCCCACATGGAAAGATAAACATTGTGTAAATATTACCAATGAGATTAGGATCACAATGGCATACAGAGAGCTGCAAGAATGCATAAAGGAGACCTAACCTACTCTGCAAAAAAGGCCTGTAGAATGAAGTGAGCATTAAGGTGAAACCTGATAAATTAATTGGACTATCTGTGTGGGGGCAGGGTGAACAGCATGTTGGAAGGCACTGAGGTGGAAAGAGCTTGAAGTGTACTGGGAACAGAAGGAAGACCAAGGAGGCTGCAAACTGGTAAGTGAAGGGGAAAGTGGCACAATGGGCTATGTAACAGAACTTAGAATTTATTCTAGAATACCCAAGTATCGGAGTTTAGAATTTGTTCTAGGAACACTGAGTATTTTAAGCAGGGCGATTTGTAAAGCTGGAAGTCCCCACAGTGCTTGGAGTGGGTGCAGGGCAAACAGGCTCTCATAGCAGTCTGGAAATAGGATGGACTAAAGTGGTGTGAGCAGAAGATGGAGAAAGGTGAACAGATTCAAGATACCCATCTAAGGAGGCTCAGAAGGGCATAGTGATTGATGGGCTGTGGGAGAATGGGCTGTGGGAGGTCAGGGAACTTCATGAGTCAAGGTTTCAAACTTGAGTGACTGGGTGGGATGGCTGTATCACTCACTGAGATAAAGACGTCCAGAGGAGGGGCAGCTTCAGTGGAAAACAGGAGCTCAGTCTGGGACACAGTGAGCATGAATCACCGGTGAGTTAATGAAGTAGAGGTCTTGTTAAAGTGGGTCTAGAGCTCAAAAGACAGACCTGGACTAAAGTTACAAATTGAGTGTGGTCAGCGTATAGATGACAATGGAAGTCATCAAAGATGGATGAAATCACCCACTACGTGTCAGGGACTCATGATAGGTGCTAGGGCAATAGATTTACTGTGTTCCAGTGACTCGCTTTCCAACAAAGGCAACCAGGTATGATCAGTGCCTGAATTTCAGTTCCAGTGCCATGAACACTACCCTGAAAATCCCTATTATTGATCATAGTAGGTATGCCCTTCTCTTTTCTACCACCTGAAGGTTTAACTCCCAATTCAACACCAAAACCAGAAATTCAGCTAAAAGTAGACTAGCCTATACTTTGTTCTAAGAAAGTGGGCTTCAACAGAGAGTAAGTACCTCTTAAGCCTCTACGGGATTTTACTTAAATCTTAAAAATAAAATTTGTTGCCCTGGCTGGTGTAGCTCAGTGGATTGAGCGCGGGCTGGGAACCAGAAGGTTCCGGTTCGATTCCCAGTTGGGGCACATGCCTGGGTTGCAGGCCAGGTCCCCATGAGGGCCATGTGAGAGGCAACCATACATTGCTGTTTCTCTCCCTCTCTCCCTCCCTTCCCCTCTCTCTAAAAATAAATAAAAATAAAATCTTTAAAAATAAATAAATAAAATAAAATAAAATAAAATAAAATTTGTAAGTTAAAATATATTTACACCACCATCACACCTTTTAAATATCATTGAACATGAAAATCCAGGGGGGAAATTGCAGATTTTGTGCTTGGCCATCCCATGGTGATCTGAACTTTACAGTTTACAGGGCTATGACCACAAAGCCCAAGGTCTGTTCGGCCTATGCCACATGCAAATAAGTCCACAGTCTACGGGGTTCTTGGGACATGGCCTGCTTTTAAAATGTACTTTGTAGTTTAAAAGAGCACTGCACCCAACAACTAAGCTTTCTGTTTGAAAGTTCACTGATACCAGAAATAATCACCAGTAAACCTAATGGAGATTGACATTTCTGAGATTTGACCCTGCTCCAATTATCCTTTTTCCTTCCCCCTTCCTTTTTCTTCCCCCCTCTTCTCCCCTCCCGCCCTTCATTGCTTTTCTCTCTCTCTCTCTCTTTTTCATTTTTCCTTCTTTCCACAGTTTCTGCCCCAAAACTTTTATGGAATGAGACAAGACACATATATATTATTACACACCACATACAGTGCTAATGTCCACTCTGTGCAAGGCATTTTGACAGAATCACAGCATTCATATTAGAAATGGAACAGATCTCATAGATCATCCTATGTAATTCACCCATTTTACAAATAAAGAAAGAGAAACTTTCTTGATGTTCCACTGACATGCTTGAGAATCATCTTAAAGTTTATTTGGCCGTGATGTTAGATTTCATACAATAATGGCAGACACTTTTGTATTATTTTATTAAGGCAGGAGGCCTAGAACTGCACTAACCAATACAGTCAGACATTAGACACATGTGCCAATTGAGCCCTTGAAATGGGCCAAGTCTTACGGGAGATGTGTTATAAAATACATAATGAATTTTGAAGAAGGTATTAAAAGAATGCAAAATATCTCATTAATTATGTTTATATCAATTACATGGTGAAATGATAATGTTTGGATATATTGAGTTAAATAAAATATATCAAAATTAGTGTTACCTTTTTTATGTTTACTTTTTAAAAATTTTTCACCTGAGGGTATGTTTATTGATTTTAGAGAGAGAGGAAGTGGGAGAAAGAGACAGAAACATGGATGGGAGAGAGAAACTTGGATCAGTTGCCTCTCATACACACCCCCGCTATGGACTGAACCTGAAACCTAGGTGAAACCTAGGTCTGTGCCCTGACCAAGAAGTGAACCCACAACATTTTGGGGTCTGAGAGGCACTCCAACACTCCAACCAAATGAGCCATCTGGCCAGGACTATTTACTCTTTTAATATGGCTACTAAAAATTTTCATATTAATTACATGGCTCACATTTGCTACTCATGTTATATAGTTCTATTAAACAGAGTTGTTCCAGTGTAATAATGCCTGTCTCATATAAGGTTGCTTGTTGATTGGCTAACAATTGAGGCCTTTATAATTTAAGTTCCTAAACCCATTGGCATTGATAGATAAAAGCATTCATTCGCATATCAAAAAAAAAAAAAAAAAGTGGATCACATGTCCTGGAGAGCCCATGCTGAGAATTTGCTGGTCAAGCTCAAAAAGGCCAAGGAATTTAATGATTTGTCCTTGGTATCATCTCTGTTCCTAGTACAGAGATGATACCAAGACCCAGAACTATTTGCTCATTGACCTTTTATCACAGGACAGTTCAATGAACAAAATTGTGAAATGGTTTTCAATGGCTGCAAAACGAATTCCAGTTGAATATAACAAATATTTGAATGCCTCACAGGTGCCAGGCATCGTGCTAGGAAACAGTGTTGAGAGGGCGTAAGTTATCACCTTAATGTCCGAGGAACTTCCATTCAGTTCTAAATGAAAAGCAAAATTATTTTCATGTTTTTCTCATCTTCATAACTTAAATAATAATATATCTGTATGGGAATGTTGTCTTAATTTTCAAATTCTAAACTAAATATTTGATCAAAGTAAAAAAGTTGTTAAATTCCATAAAAAACAAATGTATGTTAATAAAAATATTAATGTTGACTTTACAGAATATACATTAACACCATTACCAATTTTTTTTCTCAAAACCATCTTATTCACTTTGGTAATAATTTAGTTCAGCTTAAAACTGAAATGTATTCTCTGAAATGTACTATTACAAGGATGAGGCAAAAGTAGGTTTACAGTGAACTGTTCACATTTCATTTGGAAAATAATCAAATAATTAATAAATAATAATACAAGAATAAACTCTGTGTTCTGCATTCTCAGAGCTATAAACCTACTTTTTCCCCATCTTGTATATTCTTTTCTTAAAGGGCCGTGTTTTAAAATCTATTGATATCATTACATGGTTATATGGCATATTAAGGTTTGTTGCTAAATACTAAATTTTAGTTTATTTACTATAAGCAAATTTTATAAATATCCTTGGTGAATTTGTACTTGCACTTTATCCAGAGTAATTCTTGGTTGTGAGTGTATTATAGGAATTACTTTAATTACTTGCTTTAAATTTCTGGACACTGTTGCTTAATTCTCTTTCTATGAACATCTTAGCTTAATATGCAAAACCTAGTTGTGTATTTTCTTCCATCTTTAATATTAAAGTGGCCATACAAAAATTCACCAATTTTGATGTTTCTTTAAATGCACACTGATATGACATCTGTCACAAAACGATCTAACAAAATTATTTCAAATGAAGTTAAAGACAACTGAACACTAAACAAACTTTTTGGCTAACCCAATATTTGCAACTGTAGTCATAAGTTTTGGGGAAGGGGGGCTACTTTTATCAGGTTTTGGTATTTAAACCGTGTAAACTTCATAAATTAGTAGTTTTCCCATAATTTTCTTCTCTGAATCAGTCTAGTTCCATTCAGCAGAAATTGTCTATTCAGCAGTAAAAATCACTCAGTCCTGGTAGCCTTTTAAATAGTATTTCTTCAACAATCTTTTCTACTTCTTCTATATTTAGTAGTCTTTTCAATTTTCTTTCTTTCCTTCGGTCACTTTTGTTCATTTATATTTATTTATATTTTGCCAGAAGTGGTTTCCTCTAGATTTTAAGATGTTTTGCCACTGAATAACAGATAATATTACCTTAAAAGGTTTTCTTTTGATTTCTTTCATGTCTATGTTCATATTCCCTTTCTCATTCCCAAATTTATATATTAAGTTTTTTCCTTTTCCTTAATCAGGATTACTATCTTTTCCAAGAATCCAGCCTTTTACTTTATTTACTTTAACTTTATTTATTTAATTTTTAAAAATCTGTTCTACTATTTCAAATTTTTCTTCTCTAAATCTGTTTCTACTAGCATTAAGTTTGTTTTGTTGCTGTTATTTCTAGTCTATTAATTAATTTGATTTTCTAAATCATACCCTTGCAGTGTTCCTATTTTAAAAAAATAAATAGTTTTAAATACCTAGGTTGGGGAAGAAAAAAGGATGAATAGTTTTTTTCCTAGTACTCTTCCATGTCATTTGACTTCTTGCCAAAATATAATCTTGCTTCTGTAATTTGAGAGAAAAACAAAGAATAAGGAATGTGTTATTGGTGAGGTCCCATAGAAATTGTGGTGAATATGTAAGGGAAAACCTTCATATCCCACAACCATTCAGCAATGACCTGACCACTGCAAAAGCGAGTCTCCACTACATCTCTCACCTCTCTTTCCCGCACAAACACCAGCATGTATCATCAATCACTGAGGGGCAGTCTGTAATCTTGACGTTGAAAATGTCCAGTGTAAACATACAAAATGAAAGTGAACTGCAAAGGAATATTGCTAATGTCGCAGAGCTGTGGTGTTTCATGGATCCCTGGAAAAGCCTTTGACTAAAGAGAAAATCAGAAATGCTCATATATAATACAATAGATGACTCAAGAGAAAATGCTTTGAATATCAAAATATTTAGAGCCAATTTTGGGAAAATTGATGAAGTATGAAGTTCTCAAATATATTTGCAAAATTGGGCTTCTTTGATCATTTCGAGTAAATCAAATACAAAATGAACGATGTTGAATTAGGCTCTCGAATACCCCTTTTCCTTGTGCCTCCAAACCCAACACACTCCATTCTTTGTTCATCTAGAAAATATGCCATGGAAGTCATATAGCATAAATTTTGTTCAATGTAAGATAAAAATAAACTTATTTTCATAAGTTTTATTTTTAAAACAAATATAATTTAAAGTTGTTTATTTAAATATTTACTATAACGCCCTGGCTGGTGTGGCTCAGCTGATTGTGCACTGGACTGTGAAGCAAGGGGTCACTGGTTCAATTCCCAGTCAGGACACATGCCTGGGTTGTGTGCCAGGTCCCCAGTAGGGGGCAGGCAAGAAACATACTCTCTCCCCCTCTGTCTAAAAATAAATAAATAAAATCTTTAAAAAATAAAAAATAAATAAATATTTACTATAAAATTTGTTTTCATTTTAAATATAGTCCAACTTTTCTAGTACCAATGATCTCATTTGAATATTTAGCAACCTTCCCAGAAAACATGAGAAAATGATGTTTTCTTCATCTGATGAAGTAGAAGGTAAAAAGGAATAAAGAGAAAAAGCATCCAGAAATAATTTAACTGTTTCCTAGTTTATCCCAACCAGGCCTTCCTCATGCAGTTTTATTACTTGTTTTTAGTTGAATTCCAAAGACAATAGGCAATAAACCCTGGACTAGCAAATAAGAAGCCAGACTGCTTCAGTTCATATTGGACTTTTCCTACTTACCAACTGCATAATGTTAGGTAAATTAACCAACCTCTCTGAGTCCTCATCTGTCAAATGGGGTAATACTAAGTGCACTTATCCCTCATAGTGTTATTATAAGAATTGAGTTACACACCTGTCAGCATGGCTTTTGTCAATAAATCAACAAACAACAAGTGCTGGCGAGGATATGAAAAAAGAGAACCCTTGTACACTGTTGGTGGGATTGCAGATTGGTGAAGCCACTATGGAAAACAGTATGGAATTTCCTCAAAAAATTAAAAATGGACTACCTTATGACCCAGCAATTCCACTGTGGGCATATATCCAAAGAAATCCAAAACACTGATCCAAAAACACATATGCACCCCTACGTTCACTGCAGCATTATATACAATAACCAAAATATGGAAGCCACCTAAGTGCCCATCAATAGACTAGTGAATAAATACAATGGAATATTACTGGGCCACAAAAAGAATGAAAGCAGTCAGAGAAAGAGAAATACCATATGATTTTACTTATGAGGAATCTAGGAACAAAATAAATGAACAAATAAAACAGAAACACACACACAGATAGAGAACAACCTGCAAGTTGCCAAATGGGAGAGGGATTGGGAGGCTGAGTGGAAAACGTGAAGCAATTGAGAAGTTGGTAGTTACAAACCAGTCATGGGATTGTGAAGTATCGCATTGGGAATACAGTCAATAATACTGTAATAACTATGCATGATGCCAGGTGGGTACTTGAATTACTTTATAAGTTATATAATTATCTAACTACTATGCTGTACACCTGAAACTAATATAAAATAATATTAAATGTCAACTTTAAGTTTAAAATAAAATTAAAAAAAGAAGAGAGTTAAAATCTGTAAAGTACTTAAATCAGTGCCTGCTCCATAGCGATAATTTCCCAATAAATTTAGCTGTTGTCATTCATATACATATGCATATGAATGCCAAGTATAAAAGTATATAACTTTAACTGTGTTGTTCAACTGATCACCCCTGATTGCTTTTGGATGTTTTCATTGAGTACATAGTAAGAACTCATTATAATAGTTGCCTAAGTGTTTCATCGTATTTTCATTACCACATAGAAAAATTAACACTACACATTACATTTCCAGTTATTTCATTTGATAAGAGTAGCTTACAACAAACAACTGATCTTTAAAATAAAAATTATAAATAAACCTTTTTCTTTTCCAACATCATCCCTATTAACTTTCAACTTATTATGCATCTTCATTTTATATTAGAAATAAAAAGAATAAAAGAAATATCTGGCAAAATTATCTTTCTCTCTGCACTAAGACCCTGAAATCTTAATACATACACATGATCCTTTGCTATCAAGTACAGAAACACCAGAATTCAACTGTTTTCCAGTTGCACAATAAAAATGACAATTACATTTGCATCATGTGGACTACTCTATTCCATCTGTCTTTTCTCATCCCTTGTAGTTATTGTTTTGTTAAAATACATTAACTATAGCAACAGAATTTTTTTTAAAGAATGTGGTAAGTTTCCAAATCTAGGTTATATTTTCCTAACACAACCTATTCAAATGTATTCAACTGTGCCTAAAAACATTTGGTTGATTATTTAAAAACATGTCCTAATAATGTGTTTTAGAGGCTCCAGGTTCTCACTGGAATTTTTTTCTTAATATGTGCCTTCTGTACCCCACTAACCTGTTTTTTTTTCCAAATTCTCAGAGATAAGAGTATCGTAACACTCTGGTTGGTTAGGAAATAAAACTATTCACCCACACATTTGGCAAATATTTAATAGTGACCTAGTGTGCCTGACAAAGCAGTCACAGTCTCTGACCTCGAGGAGGTAAGCTAAACAAATGACGGCACAAATAAATGTGCATAGTTACCAACTGCTCTCAAAGAGACAGAAAAGGAGGGGGCTAATTTAAATCAGGAAAACCTCTCTGGATCTAACATTTAAACCAAAACCTAAAGAAAGAATGGGAGTTGACACTGAAAAGAATGAGAGTGTCCTGGGCTAGAATGTGTGATGGCCTTGAGGTAAGATGCAGCTTGGTTTGCTGTAGGAAATAGACCAGCTAAACAAGAATATAAAAAAGGATATGAGTGGAGGAAATGAGTCTACAGCCATAGGTGAGACTTTGTAGGTTATTTACAGGATTTATTTTGAGCAAAGAACAAAAACAATAATACTGTTAGTTAGTAATGGTAACCTTTTTTCAGTTATCATGTTAAATGCTTTAAATGAATTATCTCCTTCAGTCCTCACTTTAACCTTCATTTTACATTGAGAAAAACTGAAATTCCAAATGGTTTGGTGATTTGCCCAACTCACTCGGCTGGTAAGTGGTATAGGAGATAACTCCGAGGCCCATGCTCTCAACCACTTTGGCATACTGTCCCCCATGATCAGATTTATATATATACACACACACAATAATTTATATAATAATAAATGTATATATATAAACATGGAATATGTAAGACATTTATGTCAAGATATAAAATGAGCATTTAGATTCTAGGTCTAAATCTCAGAGGAGAGGTAAAGTGAGGACCAAGTTACGCTGTTAGCCTTTAGATAGGTTAAAAGTCATACGAGTGAATGAGGGTGCCCAAGACCAGGTTGTAGATTGAGAAAAAAATGGCCTGATTAATTCTAGCATTTATAGATTGGATACAGATAGTTGAAATGTCTACTTTGGCTAAGAAATCAAATAGGGATTAACCTACTCGATCAGGTGATGTTTCTATTAAATAATTGTGAAAACATTCTCAATTAAAATTTTTGGGATTTATACAAGTGCATATTTATGCCTATAGACCATCCTTTAAGAGAAATTACAATGGAATTTATTAATACCCTCCAGAAGTATGAAAACACTTGACATTTGCACAAGCTATAAAAGCTATTCTAAATTAGACACACTGACACACAGAGAATTTTCAGCTTCAGTTTTACAGCTTCAATCCTAAGCTGAAAGTCAACACAAAAATTCACCAGCCCAGATCGCAAAAAGCTATTCTCCTTTCTGGTGGGCACAAAATTCTTAATTATTTTGAGCTTGCAAAAGACAAACAAAAAGACTAAAACACTGGATTATCTGCCACTGCTCTTCTAATAAGACCAGATCTCCATTACCCAACAAGTATCGCCAAGTGATCAGACCGTAAAACCAAATTCCCAATCACTGCCACTACCAATGTGGAATGACTTAGCCATGTGCAAATCAAAAAAATTTTTGTAGTCATTAAAAAGTAAAAATAGACAGTAAATTTAGTTCTATAACCTACTCAAAGAGCCAATAAAAGATAAGCCTAGTCTTGAACAACCCACGAGGCTTGTTCTGTAGCCACAGCGGGCTACATCATGTGAGTCTATTTGGGTATTTCCATGGATTGTTGAGATTTCCAATGATAAAGTATAATTAAAAAAATATAAAATCATGTCTCTCATGAAAATATAAAATGAACATATGCCAAAATTTTATTCAACTCATTGATTAATGAGGGAACAGGTAAGATGTTGAGACCAATTCAAAGAGTCTATGAAAAGCTAGGCCTGCATTAGCAAAGAATGTTAGCCTGGGATTGCAGGGTTTGATACAAAACTGACTGATGCTTTACAGCACAATAAATTATAACCTGTGGACTTATGTGGTCCCCAAAATAGAACTTATTTTCACCTCTGCCACACAAAAACCTACAGGTTAACCTCTGCCCCCTACAGAATTGTAAGAGAGTCCAGTCAATAGAAAATCAAGCTCAAAAAGGCACTGAAAAAAGCCAGTAATCTCTTGCCTATTTCCAAGTTTTGGGTAATTTTTCCCATAGGAGTGAGATAGTGCAAATATTGTGTGGGATGTATATAAACTAAAAAGTTGTTCATTTAGCTGAAACTCATATTTAACTGGGCATCCTGTATTTATCTTTTAACCCTAATAACAAGTTAACAAGTTACTAAGTCTACACAGTTCAGTTTCCAACAATACACCCCCTAAATCTGGGATAGCTTCATATAGATAATAAATATTGGCTAAAAAGTTTGTTTTTTCCCATAAGATGGCTCTATAGCGCTTAGTTGTTATTAACTTCATTCAAAACAAGTATGTTAGGCTATATTGTGACAGCTGTCATATCAGCATGCATCAAAATTGGTAAATGTGTAGCCATTTTAATATTGAAGATGGAAGAAAATATGCAACATCGTCAGTGTATTATGCTGTATTATTTCAAGGAAGGTAAAAACAACTGAAATGCAAAAGAAAAAAAAAAGATTTATGCAATGCATGGTGAAGGTACTGTGACTGATCCAATTGTCTGCAAAGTTTCCTGCTGGAGATTTCTCACTGGACGATGCTTGGTGGTTGGGTAGGCCAGTTAAAGTTGACAGCAATCAAGTTGAGATATTGAGAGCAATCAATGTTATACCACAGGAGAGATAGACAACATAATCAAAATATCCTAATCACTAAAGTTATTGGTGAAAATGAAAAATGTGTTTCTATTTTACAAAAAAAACTAAACGGACTTTTTGGCCAGCCCACTATTAAGTCCTATTTCTACTGCGCACTTATTCTTCATATATATCAGTGTGGGGCACACACAACTCACAGTCTACTGGCCGCAGGAAGTGCAGAGGTCACAAATGTGTTGCTACTTGGAATCCGGCAGCTGACCTTTCAGGGGCCTATCACATTTCACAACCAGCTCTTGCTCTTGCACCCTTAAGCATTGTGCGCAGGCGCAGAACTGCTCCCAGGCCAGAAGTGAACTGCGCAGGCGCTCCACGGAGCGCGCAGAAGCTGTTGGCAGGGCTGTGGGGGAAGGGAGCTGCAGGTCGGTGGAGCCCTGCGGAGCGGTTCTCGCTGAGTCTGGGGGCTGGAGGCTGCCGGTGCGCCAGCGGAGCTGCGCCTACCGCGTATTTTGGGCTCCATGGACATGCCCTCCCGGGAGGCAGGCCCAGAAGACAGCGCGGGGCTGGTCCCCGCCGACGGTTCGGCCCCTCACCGAGAGGAGCTTAGCAGCAAGGTAAGTGCGGGAGGAAACGAGGAGGCCCGCGGGCTCGGGACGGGGCGCCGGCAGGCCCCTGAGAAGGTGCACCGGGGCGGCAAGGCCCGGCCTCGGCCTTGCCCAACAGCCTTGCTCCTTTTATTCTCAGCCCTGGACGGCTGCAGTTAAGGGAGACCCCGGAACGTGCCCGGAAGTTAGACCCAACTGGCAGTGGGCGGAGGTTTGGTTGGCAATACCGCGTGTGTAAGTCCCGCCCACCTCGGGTCCGCTGCCTTTATTCTCAGAAAAGTCACCGCCATCCGTCCCGCTGCCCGCCCCTGACGCCACCGCGAAGCCCTCTCCGTTCTACTTCTGAGGCCCGGTTCCCGTGCGTGCCTTTCTCCCCGTGCGCACTCTCGCCGCCTCAAACCAGCCGCCTTCGTCTTCCCGCCATCGGGGCCCCGCCGAGGCCTCCTGCCTGACTGCTCCTCCAGCCTCCCTTCCTCCAGTCTGTCCTCCACTTTAGGCAGAGCAGTGATCCTGAAACATCAGCTTGTCCGTCTTCCACCCAAAAGAGGAGAGAGGGAAGCCAATATAGTATAAATCTTACCTGCCATTGACAGACAAAACCTGTGAAAATATATTGGGCTTGGAGATGGTTGTGGCTTTTCAGGGATTAAATGGCCTCGATTCTTTGGTTGTGTCCGAAACTACGTAATAGTTCTGTCTTGGGCAAGTCTCTAATCCTTCTGTATCAGTTTATTTGTTTGAAGTAAAGTGAAATATATGTTTACTTGCCATTCCTAAAATGAATGGGAAAGCGTTGATCATACACAAGTTTCGAGGTTGTGCAAATTCGGCCTTGGAATTCAACTCAATACAGTCAGTTGCCATACTGACTGTTAACTGGGAAGACAAAAGAGTGCACACTCGTGGGCGGGTGGAATTTTCAAACCACACGCAGCCACTCTCATTCCTGCTGTACCAGAGCAAGCCCCTTCTACTGAAGCATGACAGATACCTGAGGTATGAGAAGTAGGATGGAGATAAATTTGGTTTTAGAGGCATTGGTGATACCATGTAATTCGTCATGTTCACAAAGTAACTACCATTATTGAAAAGAGAAAAAAAAAAGTGGTTTCCACTTAGTTCAGCCTGCCTACTAATAAAAAGTGAAGCCTCCTGCAACCATGCCTTCACAGTACTTACTAGTCTTTGACATCGAAAAAGGAATAAAGCAAAGATGGAAGGTGATAGGTCTTACTGACCCAGGTGGGGCATTTAGTACCATTTGCTTGTTCTAAATGCCTCACTGCACCATTTAGTACATAAACCATGAAAAAGCATTGGTATTTGGGGCAAGGGGAAGTAGCCCACCCCTCTCTCTGTTTGCTATTCTTTATTGTAAAAAGCTAAGACAAAACAAATCATTGAAAAACTGGTACAACTTGTCTATTTTTTTTTAAGATTTTATTTATTTATTTTAGAGAGAGGGGTAGGGAGGGAGACAGAGAGGGAGAGAAACAGCAATGTATGGTTGCTCCTCACATGGCCCTCACTGAGGACCTGGCCCACAACCCATGCATGTGCCCTGACTGGGAATCGAACCAGGACCCTTTGGTTCCCAGTCCGCGCTTTATCCACTGAGCTACACCAGCCAGGGCACAACTTGTCTATTTTAAGTAAAGGGTATAGATCTTGTTTAGTAACTCCAGCCCTTACATGAATGCTGATACCAGTACCAAACCCCGGTGGGGCTGTCTAACACTTAGTCTACTCACGGTTTCCTCCTCCCGCTTTCCCACACCTGCACCCTCACACAGACTGCTGCTGAAAAGAATCTTATTCACGGACAATCTTATTCACTCATTTGGACAATGAGTACATTATAGCTCATTTTCCCATCTCTATGTTTAATGGGCCCCCATTGAACATACTTTGAGAACTTCTGATTTAAAAAGTTTTTCTTCATTTCAATAGATTAAAGAACAAAAAATTGTTGTGGATGAACTTTCTAACCTGAAGAAGAACAGGGTGAGTTATCAGAGTGATTATGAATCATATGTGGGAGGGCTTGATTATATCTTATTAACTATATGCTAAGGTTATAAGAATTTTACATAAGATACATAATATTTCAGTATCTTTTTAAATTGCAAAAGTAAAGTGTCCAAGCTTTTATATATATGTAGATAATATATAGATATCTATTTAAATATAGATATATTTATCTTAATTTTTGTAGTTCAGGAGAAAATATGGATATATAGATATCTGTATATTAATCATAGTTGATAATGTCTTTTCCTCATCATATAAAATTCACATTACCTTTGAACCAAAGGATACTAATTGTACCATGATATCTTGGAGCTGTAATAACTAATGATATTTATTTTGTACTTAAATTTGATATTTTCTTTAAAAATAAATGAACTTTAAATATATTGAGAAAGAGGAACAGTTTCATTACATGAAAGTGGATAATTGTTAAAAAACAAAAAGGATTGCCCTGGCTGGCGAGGCTCAGTGGATTGAATGCCAGCCTGTAAACCAAACGGTCACTGGTTCAATTCCCAGTCAGGGCACATGCCTAAGTTGCAGGCCAGGTCCCTGGTAGGGGGCATGCCAGAGGCAACGACACACTGATGTTTCTGTCCTTCTTCTCTTTCTCCTTCCCTTCCCCTCTCTCTATAAATAAATAAAATCTTTTTAAAAAAGGATAAATTGCTTCCCCTCCCACTCCCACATTTTCTTCCATAAATATTCCAAATATTGAACACGGTTATTTAATGCCATTTCCATGAATATGTTCATAAACAAACTACTGCTTCATGTGTACTTATATGTCAAAAAATTATACTTTAAAGTTAAGGAAGAAATGATTTAGAACCCTTTAAAGCATTTTAGAGATTATTTGATAATTGACAGGTTAGACATTTCTGATATTGTCACTTGTATAATAGTAGAGGTTAAAGCACAATTGATACAGACTTTCTAGAGGGCAAATTGACAGAATGTATCAAGACCTTAAAGGTATGTAACACTTAGACCCTGCAGGAATTGATACAGAGGAAAGAAGTCATGGGAGTGCACAGAGACTTAGTTACAAATATGTCATCACAACGTAAGTTTATAACAGTTAAAAGTTGGTAACACCTTAAATATCTAAAACTTGAGGACTGACCATAAGCTGTAATATGTTATACCCATACAGTAATGCTGTAAAAGAACACATTAATAAGAAAAAAGCTCTCAGTATATTCATTAATAAAAGCAAGTTATAAATTTGTACATACAGGAGACTTTTTATTAAAGAAAATTAGTATTATGGTATATGCAGAGAAAAAAGAGCTTCATCTCAGTGTTAATGGTAACAGTGGCAGGATAATGGGTAACTTTTGTTTATCTTTATGCTAAGGTACTGTTCTGAACGTGTGACTGAAGTTCAAGAATAAGTAATAATAGGGGTCAGAGTTTTGACCTCTGCTGCTTTTTAGGTCAAATCATAATATTAGCCTAAATTATGTTTTGCAGAAAGTATATAGGCAGCAACAGAACAGCAACATTTTCTTTCTGGCTGACCGAGTAGAAATGCTTTCTGAAAGCAAAAGTAAGTTTTTTTGGTATATTATCTAGAAATACACAAAATCTTTTGTAGTCTTTCTGTAGAAATTCATGTTAGTGTCTAAATTGTACCATCTATTGATGGTATAATTTTCATATATAATTTATATCTGTTTTAATATATATCTAAAGATTGGGTGGTGGTATACCTGTTAATAAATTTAATGCAGTAGTTTGGTTTTCTTCAAGTTAGCCTTCCAAAGATGAGTTTATGGTAAAGGTGAAAATCAAATAAAAATGCTTAAGATGTGTTAGAAAGCTCTAATTATTAAAGTGTGCTTTAGAGTTTGAGATAGATCTAATATAAAAAACTATTCTGCCACCTTCTGAAACCTTTGTGACTTTGCGTGAATTATCTTTTCCTAAAAGATAAATATTCACATGAGAAGCCTGTTGTAAATTATTATTTGCACTAATACACTGCATTATACTCAAATGGTTTGATCTTGGTAAATATGTTGTCCTGTGAATTACTAGGTAAAAGTGCACGAATTTTTATTTTACTTAATATTCTTTTCCTGTTTCCCCACAGATATATTGGATGAGCTGAAAAAAGAATACCAAGAAATAGAAAACTCAGAGAAGACCAAAATCAAGAAATAGTCAGCTTGATTCCACCTAACAATGTGTGGCATTTGTTGCTCTGTAAGCTTTTCCATTGAACATTTCTGCAAAGATTTGAAAGAGGATTTATTGTGTAATCTTAAACGACGGGGACCCAATAGTAGTAAACAGTTGTTAAAGTCTGATGTTAGCTACCAGTGTTTATTTTCTGGTCATGTCCTTCACTTAAGAGGTGTTTTGACTGCCCAGCCTATGGAAGATGGAAGAGGTAATGTGTTCCTATGGAATGGAGAAGTCTTTAGTGGAATAAAGGTTGAAGCTGAAGAGAATGATACTCAAGTGATGTTTAATTATCTTTCCTCTTGTAAGAATGAATCTGATATTTTGTCACTCTTCTCAGAAGTTCAAGGTCCTTGGTCTTTTATATATTATCAAGCATCTAGTCATCATTTATGGTTCGGTAGGGATTTTTTTGGTCGCCGTAGCTTGCTTTGGCATTTTGGTAATTTGGGCAAGACTTTCTGCCTCTCTTCAGTTGGCGCCCAAACATCTGAAGTGGCCAATCAATGGCAAGAAGTTCCAGCATCCGGAATTTTCAGAATCGATCTCAAATCTACTTCCACTTCCAAATCTGTGGTTTTAAAATTGTATCCTTGGAAGTACATTTCTAAGGAGAGTGTTATCAAAGAATGTGTTGATAGCCTCACTCAAATTTCTGCAAACTTACCAGCGTTTGTATCAGTGGTAGCAAATGAAGCCAAACTGTACCTAAAAGAACCTGTTGTTCCTTTAAATACGATGTTGCTACAAGCTCCATTTGATAGTCACTGCAGTAATATTTCCACCATCTCACCTACAAGAGAGACACTTCAGGTCTTTCTTACTGATGGACACACGAAAGAAGTAGTTCAGCAGTTCATTGATGTCCTGAGTATTGCAATCAAGAGACGAGTCTTGTGTTTACGTAGGGATGAATACCTGACACCAAGTGAAGTTTTGAAAACTTGTGATAGGAAAGCAAATGTTGGAATCCTGTTTTCTGGGGGTATTGATTCCATGGTTATTGCAACCCTTGCTGACCGTCATATTCCTTTAGATGAACCAATTGATCTTCTTAATGTGGCTTTCATGACTAAAGAAAAGACCGTACCAACTAGTTTTAACAAGAAAAGTAGAGAACAGAAAAATTGTGAAACACCTTCTGAAGAACCTTCTAAAAATGCTGTTGCTGCTGCTGCTACTTCTGATAAACAATTCATTGTACCAGATCGAATCACAGGAAGAGCAGGACTAAAGGAACTACAAACTGCTAACCCTTCCCGGATTTGGAATTTTGTTGAAATTAATGTTTCTGTGGAAGAATTGCAAAAATTAAGAAGAACGCGAATTTGCCAGTTAGTTCAGCCCTTGGACACAGTGTTGGATGATAGTATTGGCTGTGCAGTCTGGTTTGCTTCTAGGGGAGCTGGCTGGTTAGTGACCCGGGATGAAGTGAAGTCCTATCAGAGCAGTGCAAAGGTATGACAGTATTTTTGCCCAGAACTCCTGAGAATCTTGGTCCTGAAAGCTTTTGGCATTTAAGTTGTGAAAATATAGCATATTTTAATTGCATTTAAACTACAATACAATGTATATGACTTTAAAAATTGGGCACATTTTACTATTTTATGACTTTGCCTTGTAGATTTTCTCTGAAAATGTTATCTTTGAGGTTATAATTTGTTTAAGCTTTACTTTTATCTTATTTTCTTTACTGTGTGGTAGATAACCTGTTCATATGGATTTCTTTAAACCTCTGTAGGTAGTTCTTACTGGAATTGGTGCAGATGAGCAACTTGCAGGTTATTCTCGTCATCGTGTCCGCTTTCAGACCCACGGGCTGGAAGGACTGAATAAGGAAATCAAGATGGAACTGGGTCGAATTTCTTCTAGAAATCTGGGTCGTGATGACAGAGTTATTGGTGATCATGGAAAAGAAGCAAGGTAACACCAATTCTCTGAGCATTGTGTAATTTTGTAAAAATAATAGACCATAAAAGGAAATATTTAGGTTCCTTTTTTCTTTGGAAACTGTTCAAGTGAGTAACCGTAGCACTGATAATATCATGGCTTTCTATACCAAACATAGATGGCAGCAAAGGAAGGGGTGTCATTCAGTTTAAAAAGAAGACTTTTGTTCAAGTAGGTTCATTTGTTAAGTGGTAGTTTATTATAAGCATACAAGAACAGGGAGTCCAAATAAGCTTTGTGGGATTTAGAACATCCTAATACACCCACCGCGAGACTTCATTGTTTCTTATTTCTATTCTTTCCCTCCTTCCACTGAGCTATGGTTGCCTTTTCACCATTGTCATCCTTATGTTGCCCGTTCTGACACATGTAAAGTTTTGACCACTGTGTTGTTAGTCTAATTTTCAAAATTACATTATAAAGTGATAATGCCACAACACAAAGGGGTTTTTTTTGTTAAGATTTTATTTATTTTCAGAGAGAGGAGAAGGGAGGGAGAAAGAGCAATGTATGGTTGCCTCACACGGCCCTCACTGGGGACCTGGCCCGCAACCCAGGCATGTGCCCTGACTGGGAATCGAACTGGGACTCTCTGGTTCCCAGCCCGCGCTCAATCCACTGAGCTACACCAGCTGGGCACAAAGTTTTTAAAATGTTACTCCTTTTGAAGGGTGTGTGTGTGTATGAGAAAGACAGGTGGGGGAAGAAATTCAGGCTGTTATTTCAGCTAGGTCAAAGAAAAGGAATTTATTAAGTGAAAGCAGTTAATTCTGAAGGACCCATATGATACCCTCAGGTAAAAATGCGTATGAAAAATGTTTAAAACATTGTGATTTAACAAATAAGATAGTGGCTAGATATAAAAAATTAATTATGTACTTTTGCGTGAACATTAACAGTAATCTATTGATTAGATTCTTAACCTAAATATTCTTTTACAATTAATTCATTTTTATAAAATATTCCATATAACAAATGCCTTTACCCTTCTCAATCTCTCTACTTGAGCTGGAATCAAATACAGTGAAATACAAACACTACTATAACTGTACTGCATTTTGAGGAACTGGGAGGAAAGAGAGTGTTAAAGTACAATATTTTACACAGAAAAAAGAACAATTTTGTAGGAAAACAGGAAAGCCGAAAGAGCAGGGAGTTATTTTTTAAACATCTAATACTTTGCTCTATTATGTCAATATAAATGGTTTAAATGTAATTAAACTGTTTTAATACTTAAAGTTTAAGTTCAGGATTGTAGAGCCCTTCTGTATTGGTTTCATATCCTTAAAGTTCAATTTCTCAAGACCTGATAAAGACCAGATAGAAATTGAAGAATTGACTTAAAACCATGCTTATTTAAGACATTCTCAGACATCCTCAAATATATCTTGTGAAACAATTTGAAATTATTTCTTGATACCATAGGTCTAATTTAATTATTTATTGAGGTAGAGTTTTTGTAACATATATATTAAAATTGTGTATTATGAAATACTTTTTTTATGTGATTAAAGTTTAGCTGTAAAACTGTGTAAATAACCAGAATACTTTTATTTTTTTAAAGATTGTGTTTCTTTTTAGAGAGAGGGGGAGGGAAAGAGAAAAAGAGGGAGAGGAACATCAGTGTGTGGTTGCACCCCCCAACCAGGGACCTGGCCTGCAAACCAGGTATGTGCCCTGACTGGGAATCGAACTGGCAACCCTTTGGTTTGCAGGCCTGTGCTCAGTCCACTGAGCTACACCAGCCAGGGCTGAAGAATATTTTTAATTGAGGAAAGTAGTACCTTGAAAAATTAACTTTATACTGTAAATTATAACATTGAAAAAAATGGGAAAGTATATAATAAAAGAAGTAATTATAACATTGATTTTATATTTTACAGTGTTTCTATTTCTCTATTTATTTTAGATTTCCTTTTCTGGATGAAAATGTTGTCTCCTTTCTAAATTCCCTACCAGTTTGGGAAAAGGCAAATTTAACTTTGCCCCGTGGAATTGGTGAAAAACTAATTTTGCGTCTTGCAGCAGTGGAACTTGGTCTTACGGCCTCTGCTCTTCTGCCAAAACGGGCCATGCAGTTTGGATCCAGGATTGCAAAAATGGAAAAGAATAATGAAAAGGCATCTGACAAATGTGGAAGACTCCAAGTCATTTCCTTAGAAAACCTTTCTATTGAAAATGATATTAAAACATAATATTTCACAATGTAATAAATAACATTTGCTAAATAATGATTATATAAAAATAAAACACCGCTGCTCTATTGTATAATGTAGTAATTTTAAAATTCATTATGTGAATTTTTACTTAACTATACAACTTAATATAACCAACTTAGTCATATTGACAGCCTATAGAAAGAATGATTACACTTGAAAGAACAACTTTGGTATTTTAAACTGTGATATTAACATTGTTTTCAACTCTGACATGGTTAATGTCCCACCAGCAACAGAAGGCAGCTTTTACTGACTCTTTTCATCACGGTAGCTACGTCCAAAAATCACTGTTTGTTGTTGTCAGGGTCATGGCTTACATGGGACCCTATTTGACAGGTGAGAGAACTAAGGTTTAGAGAAGCTAACCTATTTGCTTGAGATTCATGCTCCTGAGCAATACTTGGTGCTTCTGTTACATTTCTTTAGGCAACTCATTACCCACTCTGAGAACATTTGACGACTATTTTAAACATTCTCATGTCTCATAAATCTCTGCCTCCCTCTCTTTGCCCCATTCTCACCTCATGACCTGGGCTTTTCACAGAGAGATCAGTCATCAAGCCAAGAATGGCCTCCACTTTCTAACACCAAAACTTCTGATGCACCTGTACGTACACCTATCCTTTTCCCGCTTCGTGCCATTGGGAAAGGGCATGTGTCAGTCCTCCCATCAAAAGGCTGTGCCTCCATGTGTTCTCTGTATCTCAATCCTTCCTGCTTTTCAGGAATCTTAAACTCATCCATCATCTTCAGCCTCTTTGCTGTAGGATCTTTCCTATCATTTAAATATTGCAGTCTATACCAATTTAAAATGCACATCTCTAGTCCTTCATCTTCCTCTATTTACCATCTGCCTCTCATCCACACTCCCTCTCCACCTTTTCACCTGATTCACTCAACTCCACTCCAACGTGACATCCACCCACATTATCCAGCTGTGACCACTATCCTAAGACCACTGCTGGGGATCTATCCCCAATTAGGGCTGACATGCTTTCTGAATATGGACATGCTTTGATTCTTTGAATCAGAAATATTAGGGTACATTTATGACAATTGTTAAAAGACTTCCATATGTCCTGAATTTATTCCCTGGTGAATGCAACGTTTAAACCAGATTTAAATATTACCTGAATAGCTTTCATCTCTACCTAAAGGCAGACAACTTCCAAGTATCTAGTACTGAGTGCTAATTTGACATTGCTCATATTGGGAGTGGGTAACAAGAGGTTTGCCCAGCAGCATAGGGTAGACTATATTAATTTTTATAATACAGTTAAGTACTAAAAACAGCCATCTTATATGTAGTGATCAATTGAACCACTAAGGAATTTCCAGGTCATCTGCTCTAGCAGGATGCTCTGTGTGCATGTTTATTTTTGCTGGTTGGTTTTTTCTGTAGTTCCCAGAGGGCCTGATTGTTACAGCCTTGGTAATTAATTCCATAAACACTGGGATAAAGTTCTACGTTAATCCTTAAAGGAACAATCTTTCTGAAGGTTTGAGATACTTGGAACAAACCATATGGGTATCTGAATAGGAAACATTTTATGTAGAGGAATTTACATACATTGTTCATGCTTCATAACTGCAAACAGAAATCTCTTAAAAACCGTGATTTTTGACATCCCCTTTCCCAGCTCGTGGTCTTGGTTAGCTTTCCTTCCTGTTCTGTCCATACATCTGACATCTGTCACACTGTTTAAATAAACCTGTGTGATCATCCGTGGGGCTTGGTGTCTGCCCTGTGTTCCAGGTTCTCCAATTCCCAACACAGTGCCTGGCTCATAATAATCAGTTCATAAACGTCCAAGAATGACGATGGAGGTGGGATTCCAATTCAGGAACTACCTTAGAGCCTGGTGCAGTCGCCTCTGCCACTCTGTTTTTGTTTTCTTCGCTGAGACAAAGAGTGAAGGTAGAAAGTAATTGAGAGGCCAGGTAACCAGAACATGTGGAGCGGCTGAGTTCTAAGAGGGGGCGGGGTAGAACGGGGTGGTGCCCTTGTATCGGAAGAATCTGAGCAGTCATCAGTGGTGCCCCAGGTGCGAGGACCAACGGATCTGACCCCTGCGCGGGGGGCTGGGTGGAGGGGCTTCCAGGGCGGCCTCACGGAGCGAGCAGGCCTCCCCAGGCTCTCGCCCAAGCGGGCTTCCTGACGGTGGATTCCCGCCCAAAGAGAAGCCGTTACTGATGACCGCTGTCTCCGGCCCCCAGGAATACCCCGAGGACCCGTGTGGACGCAGCTTCCCTCTCCAGGACAAGAAAACAATCATTTCAAAGTAGGTTTCTACACTTTCTCATGTCTTTTCCCCTTCCCTTCTCCATGTGGGCGTAGGTATTGGACTTGCTTATGGACAGACCTTGGTTGGTCCTGATTCTGAAGGTGTGAAACCTTAGTGTCCATTTCCATCTGCACAGTGGGGGTACTTACTCTCTGAGCCGAGTTCTCAGAATGCCCTGACGGCATCAGCATCACCTCTTAACTTTTCAGAAGTGCAACTTCTCTGGCCCCACTCCAACCACTGAATCATAAACTCTAGGGTACGGACCAGAAATCTGTTTTAACAAATCCCAGGGGTGGTTTCAATGCAGGTTAATTTTGAGAAACACTGTAAAAAAAAAAGGAGGGGTCAATTAAAATAAATTAAATATTGGTATGAAGAGTTAAACAAATAGTAGATGTTCAGTAAATAATGGTTATGATTATTATTAGTCCAGGAACAGAGAAGTAGTTAGTCAGTTACACAGAAACAAAGTTAAGCAGGCAAACCTTGCCTTTTCTTTTAAGCAGATTTTTATGGTCTTGCTTTTAAAAATTAAAAAAAAATAAGTGTATACCAAAAAGCCTCTCCAACAAAAAAGAGCTATGCAACATTAGTTTTTCATATATAAGCTTATATTTCTTTTTGACATACTTATTAGTATCTTTCGACTTCTTTAGAAAAGCAGAACATGATTAATGTTAAAGGTCTTACTATTTTAATTGTTTTAATTCAAGTTATAACTTTTTTATGCTGCAGTTGGCTTAAGATTGAAAAGTATAATAACCCTGGCTGGTGTAGCTCAGTGGATTGAGCACCGGCTGTGAACCAAAGGGTCGTCAGTTTGATTCCCAATCAGGGCATATGCCTGGGTTGCGGGCCAGGACCCCAGTAGGGGGCGTGTGAGAGGCAACCACGCATTGATATTTCTCTCCCTCTCTTTCTCCTTCCCTTCCCCTTTTTCTAAAAATAAATAAATAAAATCTTAAAAAAAAAAAAAAAAGAAAAGTATAATAGGTCTACCACATGACCCAGCAATTCCACTTCTGGGTATTTATCTGAAGAACATGAAAACACTAACTTTAAAAGATATGTGCACCCTCAGATTTATTGCAGCATTATTTGCTGTAGACAACATATACAAACAATCTGTGTCCAACAAAACAATGGAATATTATTTAGCAATAAAAAAGAATGAAATCTTGCCACTGTGACAACATAGATGGACTTAGAGGGTGTTATGCTAAGTGAGGTAAGTCAGACAGAGAAATAGAAATGCTGTAAGATTTTTAGTTATGTGTAGAATATAAACAAACAAAATAGAAACAGACTCATAGATACAGGGAACAAATGGATAGTTGCCAGAGGAGAGAGGGGTGGGAGAATAGGTGACAAAGGTGAAGGGGGAATAAGAGGTACAAACTTTCAGTTATAAAATAAATAAGTCACATGGGTGTAACATACAGCACAGGAAACATAGTCAATAATATAATAACTTTGTACAGTGACAGAAAGTTACTAGTCATTTGGTGATCATATTGTAAGGTCTATCAATGTAGAATCACTATGCTGTACACCAGAAACTAATATAATATGGTATGTCAAATATAATTTTATTACTTGTTTTTTTCTTTTTATTTATTACAGAAAATTCATAAAGGACACACCAGAATTAATTAGAAATGTTAAAACTGCCCAAAAAAGGATTACCTAGATTTGATCAAATTCAAGATGAAGAAACCTACCTGGAAAATTTAGCAGTACAGAGAAATGCTTCTGCTTTTTTTGAAAAATATGATCGGAGTGAAGTACAAGAGTTGCTAACTACTGCACTAGTCAGCTGGTTGTCTGGTAAAGAAGATGTCCGCTATCAGCTGGACATCCCAGGTGGAATTATGAGTCAAATGAATAATGTAGCCTTCAGCACTGCAATCCTGCTGACTCCTGTGGACCCTACTGCCCTCTTAGACTATAGAGAGGTCCATCAGATCATAAGGGAGTTGGCTATTGGGATTTATTGCTTAAATCAAATTCCTTCAATTAGTTTAGAAGCTAATTATGATCAGAGTTCTTCTTGTCAATTACCTCCAGCTTATTATGATACCAGAATTGGACAAATTCTTATCAACATTGACTACATGCTGAAAGCACTGTGGCATGGAATATACATGCCCAAAGAAAAACGAGTCAGATTCTCCGAATTGTGGCGTACCATCATAGACATTGATCCAGATGGGAAGCCTCAGACAAATAAAGATATTTTTGCAGAGTTTAGTTCAGCAGGTAAGATAATTTAATATATTTTATTTTTATTAGAAGCCATTTAAAAAAATTGTGTGTGAGAGAGAAAGATTTTTGTAATTGAAATGTATTGGGGTGATGTTCGTTCACAAAACCATACAAGTTTTAATTGTACAACTCAACAAAACATCATCTGTACACTACATCATATGTTCATTACCCAAAGCAAAGTCTCTGTCCCCACCCATCCCCCTTTGCCCACCTCCACCTCCCTCCACCCCTCTTTCCTTCTGGCTATGACCATGCTATTTTCTGCATCTGTGAGAAGATAGATAGATGATAGATAGATAGATAGATAGATAGATAGATAGATAGATAGATAGATAAATAGATAGATAGATAGATGATAATAGATATAGATATTTTTTCTTAATCTCTTCACATTCTTTTATTCAGCTCCCCCAACCCTCCTCCCCTCTGACAGCTTTCATTCTGTTCCATGTAACCATGGCTCTGTTCTATTGTGTTCACCGGCTTACTTTGTTCATTAGAGTCCACATATAAGTGGGATTGTATGGTATTTGTCTGTCTGGCTTATTTCAGTTAGCGTTATAGTCTCCGGGTCCATCCATGCTGTCATAAAAGGTAATTTATCTATGGCTCAGTTTTAGATATTTAGCCACATTTCTTAAAAGAGATTTTTTAAAACCAAAGAATCCTTTCAATAAAATTTTAATTATTTTCAGTGTCACCAAAAGTTACATTTTAAGTCAAACAGCTGGCCTCTCTCATCTTAATCTCCAGTTTCTGCAAAACAGATCAGATTTTAAAAACCTCAGTCTATACTTTTTGTCTTTTAGAGCCTATGTAGGAAAATCCACAATAAAGCCAAGGATAGATGGAGTGCATTGAGAAAAATCTTCACACTTAAAAACAAAATGATTACTGGATTTATTAGCCATCCACATTGCCATTTTTATAAAGCTCAAAAATGAATGATATAGGAATTGAAATCAAGGATAAATAATGTGCATCAGCAATCTAAGCTTTGGTATTTTAGTGGCATTTTGTTTTATGAGTATTTATTTATCCTTGGTTTACCTAATTTTTAAATTCCTCCCTTCTCATGGCCATACTTTTCTAATGCCTGTGTATAAACAATAGGTGTCACTAAGTCCTGGTGCATCCCCTTCAGCATATCTAGGTTTTTATCAAAGTTTTAAGAAGATTTTTTCCCCACAGTTCCTTAGCAGCAAGCCACATGGAATGGGGAGTGAAATAGGAAATGTGTGACACTGTTTCTAATGGCTTTCATTGATCAAATATATTTAATCATTTTCTAAATAAATTTCTATAGTTTTGGGGCACAGGCTTAAAAACAAGTCTCAATTCTGGTAAAAAAAAAATAGAATTTAACTTGACTGGAGGAGAGAGCCTGACGATTCATTTTATATATATTTTATCATATCTGAAACTGAAAAAGGGAGACAGCTCATCCTTCAAAAATAAAGTGTCACCCAGATGGTGTGGCTCAGTTGGGCGGGCATCGTTCCACAAAGTGAAAGGTCACCGTTTTGATTCCCGGTCAAGGCATATGCCAGGGTTGTGGGTTCATCCTGGCTGGGGAACATATGGGAGGCAACGGATCAATATTTCTCTCTCACACTGAAGTTTCTCTCCCTCTGTTTCTCCTCCCTTCCCCTCTCCCGAAAATAAATAAAATCTTTAAAAATAGTATTTTAGTGTTTTATTCAATATATTTTGATACATAATCTTAATATGGCAAGAAGTTTTTGCACAATTTTACTAAGTGAGAAAAGAATTGCTATTGTCCCACAATTGACCAGATTTCCCTTGGTTAAATAGAGCTAATAACAGAAGATTTTAATGGTAAGTCAGGTGGAAATGAATCACTTTTACCTGAAGTGGACATCTAATTAAGGAGAAAAATATCTGAAAAAAAACCCTTTCATTTGTCTATGTAAATATGGTTACAAAAGAAAATACCTTGAAACTCAATTAGTTGTTTTTTAGTTTCTCAACAAAATGTGGAAGAATTATGATCATTTGAATATTTAATGCATTTACTTGTATCTTCTTCAATTTCTATCATCAGTGTCTTACAATTTTCAAAGTACAGGTCTTTTGGCTCAATTTATTTTAAGGTTTTTTTTTTTATGCAATTATAAATGGGATGGTTTTCTTAGTTTCCCTTTCTGATAGTTCACTTTTGGTGTATAGAAATACAACTGATCTCTGGATATTTGTTTTGTATCTGCAGCTTTACTTAATTCATTTATCAGTTCTAATGTATTTTGGTGGAATCTTTAGGTTTCTCTATATACAATATCATGTTATTAGCAAATAATGAGAGTTTTACTTCTTCCTTTCCAAAGTAGATGCCCTTTATTTCTTCTTCTTGTCTCATTACTGTGACTAGCATTTCCAGTACTATATTGAATCAGAGTAGTGAAAGCAGACATCCCTGTCCTGTTCCTGATCTTAAGGGAAATGCTTTTAGTTTTTGCCCCTTGAGTGTGATGTTGGCTGTGGGTTTGTCATATGTGGCCTTTATTACATTGAGATATGTTCACTCTATTCCCACTTTGCTGAGAGCTTTTATCATAAATGGGTGCTAGATTTTATAAAATGCTTTTTCTGTATCTATTGATATAATCATGTGATATTTATCCTTCATTTTGTTTATGTGATATATTACATTTATTGATTTGCAGATATTGTACCAACCTTCCATCCTAGGAATAAAGCCCACTTGATATTGCTGGACCCAGTTTGCTAATATTTTGTTTAGGATTTTAGCATTTATTTTCATCAAGGATCTTGGCCTATAATTTTGTTTGTGGAAAACTGGTTTTGGATTTAGGATAATGCCGGTTTTGTAAAATGAACTTGGGAGTCTTCCCCCCTCTTGAATTTTTTGGACTAGTTTGAGAAGGACAGGTGTGGTTACCTCTTCTTTGAACATTTAGTAAAATTCACCTTTGAAGTTATCCTGTCCAAGAGTTTTGTTTGTTGGAAGTTTTTTTGATTACTGCTTTGATTTCCTTAGTTGTAACCAGTCTGTTGAGATTGTTTCTTCCTAATTCAGTTTTAGAAAATTGTAGGTTTCTAGGAATTTATCTATTTCTTCTAGATTGTTTAATTTGTTGGCATATAGTTGTTCATAATATTTAATTCAGCTAATATGGTAAGTTAGTTTCATGGAATTGTTTTCTTATTTTTCCCTTCTTGGTCATTGATAGCTAAGTCAAAAGGTAAATGCATATGAACAAAATATACATCCATGTTTGTAAATGATTCTAGTTTGATGTTCTCATGTCACAAATATTCATTGAGCTTTTATTTCTTGCTGAGACACAAAAATAAGTCTGATGTCAAGAACAAATAAACAGTAAGCCTAAGCATAAGCTCCATGAAAAAAAGGCCATTACCTGCCTTGTTTATCCCCAAATGTTTAATGCCTAAAACTGCCTGACACATTGTAAGCATCAACAAATGTTTGTTAAGTTGCATTAAATGAATTGAATCAGTTCACTTAATGAAAGGTTGTCGCACATCCTGAGAGAGTAAGTCTAGCATGGCTGTCCCAGGGGCATTTAATAATTGTGAACTCAGGGGGCAGCCCCTCCTCCAGGGTGTCATCCTCCTACTTCTGTCTCAATGACTCATTCTTCTCTGGGCACTTTCTTCTCTCCAAAATATATTCTCCCATTCTCTGCTGTCGCTTTCCCCTCCATTTTATTCTTCCACCAACTCTCCCCACCCCCTCCCTCTGTCCTCTCCCCTTCCCATCGCCTCCCTTCTTTCTTCTGGCAGTGCTGTCTGGGAAAGGCAATCCCAGGTTCTCACTGCTCCTTAACCTTGTACTATGACCAGTCCTTGGGTGCTTTCAATTTCTGAGTCTTTCTGTGGTGACAATTGCCTTGTTCCCACCCATTCCAACCCAGAAAGTTTTAGAGGTATCGACAGTGCTCTAACTCATATGTAGATTTTGTAAAACTGTCATTAACACTTTAATTTCTTTATAAACTCTTAATAATTTATTTTACTAACTTTTGCAAAAGGGAGAGAAATCAAATTGCCATTAAAAAATCCAAGAATATTATGGAAAGAGAAATAGATAGAAAGAACTTGAGGGGAAAAAAGAAAAAAGAAAGAGGAGCACATTAATGTATCATTTACACATTAAGGTTCATATGTTACAAACAAACTCCACACTTTATTGAAAGTTGTATCTTATGATTCTAAGCTGTTTTTTCAAGCTTAGATTAAGGATAACATTATAAATGCAACTATCCTATCTTTATTTTATTTTTTTAATTTTATTTTTCAATTAGAGTTTACATTCAATATTATTTGTATTGCTCTCTGGTGAACAGCATAGTGGTTAGACAATCATATGCTTTACAAAGTGTTCCCCCTATATTTTCAACACCCCTCTGACATCATACATAGTTACTACAATAACATTAACTATATTCCCTATGCTGTACTTTACATCCCTGTGACTCTTGTAACACCGTTTTATGCTTCTTAATCCTTTCATAAATTGAATTACAAAATGGTATCACTGACAAGAAAGTCCTTAATTTCTTCATAAATGGAAAGAAAATGTAACAGGAAATTTGTCATTTATAACTGAGTAAAATCAAGTTTTAATTTTTATTTATCACGGTTAAGCAGGAAATTTACTGATTACATATGTTTATCCCCTGTTATCAGCAAAAACAAGAAATATGTAATACAGTGCTTGAAAAGCAAATTGCACTATTAGCCCAAGTGAGATACTGATTTCCTGTCTAAAGGAAGATAACATTTCCTTGTTCTTCCATATTTTCCCCAATTTAAAGTTGGAACTTACATTATTTTTTCATGGTATTGCATTTCTTTTCCTTTAAGGAGAATGGAAATCTACTGTTCTTAATTCTACAGATTTCCACCTTTCTTTATTCTGCTTAGTTCCCACTCATCTGTCTTTTTCACCTTTAATAATTTTACTGGCATTTTATTACCCCCTTACTGTCATGTTAGTAGGATTTCAAGATGAAACCCTGGGTTTAATCTGCTGTATTTATCTAGAAGCTAAGTATGAAGTTTTCATGACCTAAAATTTTTCTTTTTCACTGTGAAGGTTTGATTGATATTACAGAGGATCCAGACTTTAATGGAATCTATGATGAAGACATGAATGACGACCCAACATATAACCCCAATTGCCCCGAGGAAAAAGCTGTATTTATGAAACATGCTGAAAATATTATGCTAAAGCTGACATTCAGTACCACAGAAGTTCAACAGTGTGAAAATGTTTTTATATTTGAAACAGCCTATTGGCTTACTAATGCTATAAAGTGTACTCAGGACTCTCTTGATATTTGTACCTACCAGAGATTACAGCAAAGGTTATACCTTCAAAAAAAGGTTATTCAAAAACACTTTGAGAAGAAAAAAGAAATCAGAAGAGGGATAGGATACCTAAAGTTAATATGTTTTCTTATTCCATTTCTACTGAGTTTAAAAAAGAAAATGAAAGTTCCATATTTAAGTAGTCTTCTTCAGCCTTTTTCAGGTATCGTCAAAAGTCAAATAGAAAATATAGATATATATTAAATTTATATTTAAATTTAATTTTGTTTAAGTGTGTGAATCCAGGCATGTAACCTAGCTGTTGCCTATTAGAAGGAAAAAACAAGATTTAATGTCTCCAAAGTAATTGAATATACTTGGTATTTTTACATAGTACTTGGTATATATAATTGGTATACAATTGGTGTATAAAACAATTATAAGAGCCATTGAAAGTCTTAAAACAAATTCCAAGAAGTTGGGAAATACACCATGTTTATGATGGGACACCACTGTGGATAAATCATATTTTATCCAAATTACTCTAAAAAGTCGGTGTGCACTTCTTCACAAAATCCCTATCGTGTTTTTCATGTAAGTTTACAAATTGATTCAGAAATTAATATAAACCACTGAAGGATCATGACTGGTCTCACTTTTCAGAAAAAGAGATGAGAACATATTTAAAGGTTTTAATGTAGGGCTCTGTGATTAACAATAGACCAGTGTAAGAGAACGGAGAGCCGGAGCAGGACTGCGCGCAGGCGGCATCTGGCAGGACTGCAGTGCAAACCACCCCCACCCAGAACAGCACACAGCGCACACATTTCCACTGGGACCCAAGCATGTGGGTTTTCTATTCAGATGACAAATTTTCAGTAGAAATTTTGCAAATCACATAATGAAAATTGTGTCACGAGCATTCAGAGGGTAAAGATTATCCACATCTGTGAACTATTTAAAAATGGGTGCATGACCACACTTGTCTGGGGTGGGGTAAAGGGATGGTGCATGTGTGGAACTAAGAGGGCCTTGCTTAAAGTGAATGTATCCATAATATTTCATTACTTAGATTATTAAAACCAAATATGTTAATAGTTCATAGTTAATTGCAGGTGGTGAAATTAGGGTGTAAAACTATTCTTTGTGCTTTTCTGTATGTACCTTTTACATTTTTCAGAATACATTGTATACTTTCTATTGATGAAACCATATTCTGCTAACAATTCAAAATATTAAACAAACCTAATCCTTACTGAGATTTTAGAAAATTATATTTTTTTAATTAAATGTTTTATGTGTGGTTTTATTACTTTCCAGGCAAGTGGGCTGGTTATTTTTGTAATGTGAGAGATGTGCCCTTATTTCTTTATAATGTCACCTTTCAGCTAAACTAACTCAGTTAAATTTTTGTTAACTTAACCAAAGTTTCTCTAAGGAACAAGATTTCAAATCTTTTCTGATATTTGGAGGTAAGAACTTACTTTTGAGCTCACACATAGAAATCAGTAGGTAGAATAATGTTTTGATTATTCTTTTGGAATATCTGTACAATAAAACTACAGAGAATACCTAAAATGTATGACATACATATATTCTAATGTTTAAAATATACACTAAGAACATAAGTAATTTTATAGACTACAATTGCCAAATTTTTCACTGCATGTGGATTTTTCACTTGGTTTACATAAATGAGAATCTAAACTTCCAAAATATGATTGTTTATATGCTGTTCTTCATTGTTTAAATAAAAGTTTGTTTTTATTTTGGAGATGACAAGGTCAAGACAGAGCGAGAATTGCCTCCATTTATTTACGGGCAAGATTTTAAATGCCAGAATTTTCACTACACAGAGGATCAGTATTTTCATGTCCATGGAGGAATTGAATTTGATATCACCACCTCTTCAATTGAGAATGCTTTGGAAGATTTTAAGGTTTAAATTATTATTGTTCCTGAAACAGTTTGTCATTTCACACCTCTTTTATGCTATTTTCCATTCAGAAACAGTCTCTGTTGGGACAGACACTAGGCAACTCTCCAAATGATTATCTTCCCAACTCACTAATTTTTTCATGCATTATAGTACACACATGAATTAAGTGCCCTCAAATAGTTCACCAAAAGGTGTAGTAGAAATCCCTGACCATTCACTACATGTTCTATCTTCCTCACAGATTAGTGTTGTAACAGAGATTCTCTAGAGTTTGGGGATAATCATTCTTCATCTGGAATGTAGTCTAAACATTATACATTTTAGTTGTCATTGCTTTGAAAACTTTTCTGTATTTCTTTTACATTTTTTCTTCATTCTCAAAGTAGGGATCTGATACATGCAGTTATTATTAGGGTCTGGGAGGGATATTACATTTAAAAATTTATCATTTACATGGATAAAATTTCATCTAAAAGACATAATTGTGTAATTTGTTTAAAGATATATTTTTACTAACATTATATTTTAGAACAATTTAGAAAAAATAAAGGATTGTGCTGCTAATACATTTGTAGAAGATTCGGGATACAAAGAATATTACTCAATTCCAGTCATGGAACTGAATGGAAAAAGGTAAGGAGCTTTCAGTAATTATTCACAGCAGCCACCACTTGTTGAAAGCAGAAAACTGGAAAAAGTGTCAAAATTCAAAGGCTAACTTAAAAGCTAAGATGGAGATCTCAGAACAATAATGACCCCTGTGAATGACATACAAACTCAACAAAGTATTAAATGTGATATTTATTACTTCCTGCACTTTGATACATTCTGTGTCAGAGTCCTCAGAGATGGTAATTATCATTAACACGGTCTGATCCATGCAGCTCCTTAATGTCCTAGAGCTTATCACCACTGTGATCGAAAGCCCTCCGAGTAGGATTCAGAATACCTGCTCCTTGATGTCAGAGGCTGGAGTCAGGCAAGTCTCAGTTGATGAAGGTGGCACCTCCATAAGTTGAGACCCCCGGATAAAGTGACAAGTACCACCACCAGCCTGGGCAGTGTATTTGCAAGGTGTGGGTGAAGACAGCCTTTAGCTTCTTGTGGTCTATTTTCCTTTCATTAGAGAGGATGGTGGATAAGAACAATGGTAAGCTCAAATAAATGTGAACAGGTCCTCAGACATTCCTATGTCTGTGCAGAGGTCTGCAATATTCAGAAAACTGGGATTGAACTAAAGGTCAAGGAAGAGGATATTAGCCCCAGACTAGTCGGTAACAGAGTGTTTCCCTAAGACCTTCCTTTAACTGCCCCATGGGGCCCAGCTTTCTGAGCATAGGCAGTCACCGGCTCACTTCCCTGAAAATGTGCACAACGGAACAAACTCCTCAGCACCCTGAAAGAGAATCGATAGTCACTAAGCAGAAAAGTGAATAGCCATAGGAAGGGGTTGACCACTGTCAAGAATACTGTATTTACAGCAATAAATACTTGCATTTGAAGCAGAAACCCAGGTAACAGTAAGAGGCTTCCCATTGGCAGAGGCGCTCACCACTGAAATCTAGGGAAGGGAAAACGTACCTCCTGGGCAGAAGTAGAGAAAGGCCACCATTTTCTTTCAGCTGTGATAATAAGCAATCCCAGAGAACAGAGTCATTCAAAATTTTGTTACTTTTCCATTCCAGATTAATAGGGGACTAGGGCTATTGTCTACCTATTCCTCGAGGACCTGGTGGGTTGGGGGCTTCTCTAGTCCGCTGCTGCAGTGAGTAAAAGTCCAGCAGCCATTCCCCAATCCAGGTCAGACTCTAAGTAAACTCTTGAGAAAGCAAATGGTGGAATAATTAGATTAAAAGGGTTAATATATAATTTTTAAAAAGAGAGTAAGCAGATGGTTAAAAGGTAAGCCTAGAATTCTTTCAAGCAAGTGTTAGGGCTTCCAGTGATTTTTAGGCAATACCCCTAGTCACTGGCACGGGAAGGACAAATACGGAGAAGACACTTGTTATAGAAAGACTTGATTTGTAACAATTGATAACCATGTTATTAAAATATTTACAGTCAAGTACAATTTAAACTACATTTTTATATTTAATTTTTATAAAAAGTAATGTTTACCAGCATATAAAAAAGTATCAAATCACTTCGAAGTCAGAAAAACTTATCTTTTAAAAAATTTTTTTATAGCTACTATGTGATTTATTTTGAACTTGAAACTTTCTATCAGCAACTATACAAGACACAGTGGTGGGGAGCCATTAATGAAATAGTGAAAAATCTAAGACCAAAAAGACTTCCACTGACAGATGCTCAATTACATGAACAATTTAAGAAAAAGTTTGGTTTCAAGAAAGCTATGAAATGCAAGGTATTTCAGTAATTGCCACATAATTTTGTGTAAGAAGTTATATATCATAAGTATATGTCTCAAATTTTTATCTCTGGGATAAATAATAGATTAAATAAAGTTTTCAATATGAAATAAAATTTCCATATTTTAGCAGAGCTGAAATCTGTACAATTCTGGATTATAAATTTATGACAGGGTTACAAAGCAACCTGCTAATAAACTGGATTGTGATTCATTTTAGCAATGGCTAATATTTATTGAGTGCTAAGTTTGTATGTCAGGCTCTATTATAAATCTTTTCATCAAACTCTTTCAAGGTACTACTAGTATTGTCATTACTCCTATTATACAAATAAGAAATTTGAAGTGCAGTGAGCGAAGGGTCTTTCCCAAATCACATAGGTCAAAAATGGTAGAGGCCAGATTCAGTTCTGGGAACTAAACCTAAACAGCAAACCTAACATCCTGAGATAAATCTCTGCGTCGCTTCAACAAGCCTTGATTTATAGCTTCTGGAACTGATTTTTAAGTAGTGAGCTCACCAACTTCAAGGAATGCACTGGCATTTACTTACTATTTATTCGTTTTAATTTCTATACATTTAAAAAAATTAATAACCTGTTAGTTTAACTTTAAAATATTAAGTAGTTGGGACCCTGGCCAGGTAGCTGAGTTGGAGCATTGCCCTGATATGCTAAGGTTGCAGGTTCGATTCCTGGTTAAGCACATATAAGAAACAACTGATGAACGCATGGATATGTGGAACAACAAATCAGTGTTTCTCATTGCCAAGTGAGACACTTTCCACAAGGATCATGTGAAAATTCTATAGAAACTGAGAACCAATTGTGTAATTATATCAATATATTTCACTGTCCTTTTTTTTTTCCATACACGAAACTTAAGCCATATTTTGAAAACAACTAATTCTGGTCTTCTTAATAATTTTAGAGTATCCCATTTGGTATGAAGTCTGCTGTTGAAAGAGGATTATCTGCTGTTTTCCACACGTTTAGCCGTAAAACCTCAAGTTCAACGATCAATGTGTCGGATGAGGCCGGCTATGCTATTTTCCATCACGCTGCTCTGCACAACAGAGTTCCCATTATATGCCAGCTGTGCTATGCTAACTTCAACGTCAACCAGAGACGCTTTATTATGTTGAGCCAAGGTACCATCAAGTTTTTAAATCCTTTAAAAAGTTTTAAAATGTTTTTCTTTTTCTTACCCCTATTCAGCATTAAGAATGCGTGCATGTCAGTTTTAGACAAGGCTAAAATTTGGTGCTGGTACCTACAGCAAAGTTGAGGTTTTTGTTTCATTTATCTCTGAAGGGCTCCTTTTCATTTTCCTTCCCTGTCTATTCTTATTTGTTTATTGTGTCTCTGTCGCTTGAGTATAAGCTCCCTCCTTAAAGGGCAGTGATTTGGTTTACTGTGTTTGCCATGGTATCCTAGTGCCCAGAAGAAAGCCTGGCTTTGATAGGTGCAGGAAATCGTTGTTGAATGAATGCATAAATGCATGAATGCATAAATGCATGAATGCAGGGGAGCATTTGATAATCACTGGCATAAAGTGCAGTGATTTACTCTAGAAACTCGGAGACAGGAGAGATAAAAAGAGATCTTAACAGGATATCCATTTCTATCCCAGGGGTCTCAGCCAATGGATAGTTTCTTCACACTACATAAACTTAAATTATATTTATAACAAAAATGTCCTCTCTAATAATCAGTTTTAGGATTAGTGACCTCTTTAGGGCTACCCCCATTTAAACTTTGAAAAGCAAATTTTCCTGGTTATTAGCTATACCTACATATGTATATATATATTCTTTGGAACATATTTAAGCAGTATAAAAATAATGAAAATGAGACTGGAGGTCCTCCATAACTGAAGAGAGATATAGAGATGAAGGGTCAGGAATGGCTGATGCAACAATATTGGCAATAAAAGAAAAAGATGATTTTATATTCCAACTAGCTATCTTAACAAGCTGTGTTAAATTTTCACTCATCAAAATGAAATGTTCTGCTTTAATCCTTTTGCTTACTAATAAATTCTGTACTCTATCACTATAATTAAACTGTTTTGATAATAAGATGCTTCTATTACTTCATTAAACTATTCAATACAGAGTGAAATTAGTTAAAATAGAGCACAAATTCAGTCAAATTTAAATGCAATGGGTAGCTATTATTTTAAAATGTGTTCTATTTTAAGCTCTTCTTGGTGTGAAAAAAAAATCTCTGATAAATTAGTCTCTCATCTATCCCATGACGACTTGAATTTCCATTGGCTGAGAATTGGGTAGATTTTGAAGTATAGAAAAGGTTTAACTCTACTGGCAATGTCTATTATTACCTAATCAACACAGCACTGCCTCGCCTGTGAGTTCTGACCAACCACTTGGGAGGCAGCGCCTCCAGGTCTCTCTGACATGATGCCAGTTGCACACAACGTGCCCAGGTGGCTCAACCAACGGCTTCCCCCAATCCTGTTTGATGTCATCTGTGTCTACACATAGCCTTCTTGTTTTTATTCATGTGAGTCTATTTTGACTAATTTAGGAAACTGCTATATATTAATAATCATATTTTGATGTGTATTTCCTTTTAAATCAGAGTCATCAAAAATGGACGTGAAAAAAGAAAGAAATGGTAAGACAGAAGTTAAATATTTGTTGCATTTTAAAACATTATTGTATATATTAAAATTTTTCTTATAGTGTATAGTCTCCACAATACTCAGTGAAAATGTCACATGATAACATTCTGTATGCATATTGACGCGTAAACTTTTTCTCCTCGTGGTTACTTATTCATATTCTTCCTAAGTTTGTTTTTTTTCATTTTTTAACTGTGAAATTTGCAGTCACCTCTACTTATTTTTATAAAATCAGACCCAAAAGTGGTTTTGATCCTTTAAACAAATAAAAACCAGTTAATATTATTTAGATATGCTGCCATCTAGCGACAGTAACAGCCTATGAGGGCTGAGGGATGAGTCTTTGCTGACAGAGGAGACGTGAGTTAAGCATTAGATACGGAGAAAGCAGAAAAAAAAATGTAAAGGCATATATGTATATGTATCTTCATACTCTGTATTAGGTAATTCAATGAGGGTGTATTTTTTAAAGAAACCATTTACAAAGACCTGACTTTTGTAAGGGGAGGGTAGTAGTTATTCAAGCCAGCCACCTCGTGTTGGTGGAGGAACGCAGCTGGCCTGCGACGATGACCGCGGAGGAGAACCTCTCCCAGAGAATGCGCAGCGCAGGTGGGTAGTAAGGGCAGACCAGTGGCCTGCAGTGCAGAACGAGAGGTGATCTGGCCTGCCCACTCTGTAGGAATTTGCAGTTGAGTAACAATAGCATGCTTCCTGGCAAAGGTGGGGAAATTGGGCCAACTGTAATAGAATAACAGTAAAAAATGATTTTAAAAAAGAATCATTTTATGGCTACCCTGTATAATAGTACATGTTTGCTTAGTGTGTCTCCCTCATGTGAATATAAACTCCACACAGGGCAAGGATTTGGCCTACTTTGCAGTTGTGCCCTAGTGCCCAGAAGAAAGCCTGGCATTAGCAGGTACTCAGGAAATAGTTGTTGAATGAACGCATGCGTGGATGAATGCAGGGTAGCATTTGACAGTTACTGGCATAATTAATATACAGTAATGTACTAGAGAAATTCAGAGAAAAGGGAGGCAAATGTGCCTTTCAGGTCCCAAGAGAATGTTTATTCCCTAGACCAGGTTCTCAACCAGAGAATGGTTTCTTCTGACTACACAGAGCCAGAGCTTCCCTGATGCTAGCATGACTTTGAACAGTGTTTCTCATCCTAACCACCATTGATGCTGTGGGCTGGGCAATCCTTTGTTGTGGGAGGCTGTCCTGTTCACTATAGAATGTTTAGTAGTATCCCTGGCCTCTACCCACTAAATGCCAGTAACAACCCCCACCCCAGTTGTGACAAACAAAAATGCCATCAGACATTGCACATATGTGTATCGGGAGGTTCTGGGATAAAGTTTCAAGTGCGTAAGAATCAGCCAGGAGCCTTATTAAAATGCAGACTCTGATTCAGAGGGCCTGGGTGGGAGCCAAGATTCTGCATTTCTATTAAGCATACTTTAAAGTAGTAAGAGGGGGTTTATAAGGATACAGCTCCTGGCCCTTGGTTGTGCTGAAATGGTTTTTGGAGAGTGGTAGAGAGGAGAGAGAGAGAGAGGGTGAGAGGGGAGGTTTCTGTGGTTTTAAAAAGAAATTCCTCAGGTCATTCCAATATGCTTCTCCTGCTGAGAGCAGCCTACTGCCTTCCCTTTGGTTGAAATGAACCCATATGCTCTAAGTCATACTATCATTAGGTCTCAGTCTTTGGGGGAGCCTGTGCTCCTGGACTGAATTGCATATACCCTTGTCAGTGTTCTCCCCAACCTAAGGTGGGTCAGGGTAGCTAGACGGGGCTGGATTGGGTATTTCCTTCCTCGAGATCAGTAAGGTTCTGATAACCCAGCAGTTTAGGCTCCGGCTCCGGTAAAGGAGTTTCTCCTGCAGGCAGGCCTTGTTAAGGAAGACAGAATGCTCCGGTGTGTTTCAGCACGGTTCCTTTTCCCTTCCCTCTGCTGGAAGCAGAGGGGATTTTTTTTCTCTGATATTCACTGTGAGGACCTGGAGGTAAAACTCACTCAAGTGTAGGGCTCCCTCTGATTGGGTCCCCTGGAGTTTTTAACTCTCAGATTCATCCTCATTGAGCCGCCAGCAATGTGCATCCCAGCACTGGTTACCGTGCAGGTTTCAGCTCTTGGGTCCCTGCTCCTGTAGGTTGTGATGCTCAGAATTGGCCTGTCTAGCTCTACCATTTGGAGGGCAGCATTTTTGCCCTGTGACCTCATTTCTCTAAGAGATCTTAGAAGAGTTGTTGATTTTTCAGTTTGCTCAGCTCTTTACTGAGGTGAGAATGGAGTGATGACTTTTAAGCTCCTTACATGCTAAACCAGAAACAAGTAAAACTCAGCAGTAGCTTTAAATAAACTTGTTTCAGTTGTTATAGATTACCAAGTCTATGATATAAAGCTTGGACTACTAAGGCAGGCAAAGGTGTTGGAAGTTTTTGAGTTGGAAGAAAACCAGTGCTTTTTCAGAGAAATGAAGGAGTTCGCTAGACCCTGGTCAGGGAAGTGTTGTTTGAGAGAAGGAAGCTTTCAGAAAGCAGGAACAGCCCAGGGTGACGGGATAATTCATCATCAAAATGAGGAAGACTTGCTAATGGAAGAGGCACTATTAAACATTGTTCTCAGGCAACAGTCACAGACTGACATTTCCTGGGCAGCCTGGGATGTGTGGTTGGTCACCTTACATTGGAGGAGCTACAAAAAGGCCCAAATGAAGAAAACAAGGTGTGTAAGTTGTGGGTTTTCCGGAGGGTTGGAGCTAGCCGGTGGTTCAGGTTAAGTGGAAGCCAGTGGATTTTCTTTCCTATATTCATGTTCAGATGGCCTTGAGAAGCCACTGAAGAGTTTTAAACAAGGGGATAAAAAGATCACATTCACATTTTGGGATAAAAAAAATGGACTGGGGAAGGGCAAGAAGAAGATGGGGATATCCCGCTGCGAGGCGATTATGGCTTGGAGTAGGGTGGTGGTGGCAGTGAAGACAGGATCTGAAGAATTGGTGATGGGCTGGTTGTGGAGATGAAATGAAAGGGATGTGCCAAGGAGTCTTCCAGGTTTCCAGTTTGTAAAACTGGATGGCTGAGTGCTGATATCCTTCACTGACTTAGGGAGAGTTCAATTTCGAATATGTTGAATTTGAGGTGGTGTGTGGAGATGCCTAGTCAGATGTTGGAGATACAGATCTGGAGCTTGGAAGAGAAACTGATCCAGAGACATAATCCTGGGAGTCATCAAATTATAGGTGGCAAGGGAAGCCATTGAGAACATGAAAAGGACCAAGACAAAGATTAAAACTCATTTAGATGGACAATGAGAAAATACCAAAGGAGACTGTGAAGGACCAGCCAGGGAGGCAGAAGAAAAATAGGATGGTATGATATCACAAAAGCCAAGGAAAGAAACTATTTTAAAGAGGCGGATGTGGTCAATTTACTGTTGAGAGGTCAGTAAGATGAGAATTGAAAAATGCCCACTGAATTTAGTGACATTTTGAGTGAGTTTTTAAAAAAATTTCCAAAGGATCTTATCTCTTGTACAAAATATTTGAATTAAATGGAAAATAATGTAAACAAGAAATAGCTTATTCTATCACAAAACTGTTTAACACATTGACTTAATTTTTCAATTATTTAATATTTTCCATGTTATTTATTCTTAACTTATAAAGAAATATTCATTTTTTTAAATTACTTTATTATTCTTCAGTTACAGTTGTCTGCATTTTCTCCCCTCCCCTCCACCTCTCCCCATCCAACCCCACCTCCCTCCTTAAGAAGTATTCATTTTTAATGGTTAGATATCCTGAGTTAAATAAAGAAATACAGAATTGCCTACATTAATCCTTTTAGTGCTTATCTTGGAGCTTCTATATTACACAATACTAAACTTTGTGGAGAGATATCAAAATGGCATGTTTTTTAGAAATGGTAGATCTTTGACCACTGAAGGAATTGTCCATCCATTCTAGGTCCAACGCCGCTACACCTGGCCGCACAGGCTTGCTCATTAGAAGCAACCGTCTGTCTACTTAGTTTCAAAGCTGATTACACTCTTTCTGAAAAAAAAGGCTGGATGCCCATTCACTTTGCCGCTTTCTATGACAATATCTGCATCATCATTATTCTCTGTAGGAAAGATCCTAGTTTGCTAGAAGCTGAGGCAACAGCTGAGTAAGTTATTAAGCATTTGTAAAAATATACTGTTCTGCTCTGATGGCTTGCCCCAAACACTGACACTAAAAGAAATGGTTGGTGTGGTTGATTTGAACGGCTGTGTAAGGCTTCTGCCTTCCTTTCTCATTACTATCTTCTTCTCCTACCACTTATCTTTAGAATTTATACAGACAGAGCTTTTCTATTAACCTATGCATGTTGTCTGGAAGAATAAAGAGTAAACCCTAGCAAAGAGTGGTTGAACCATTTGGAGGCTGGCTGCCCAGGGTTGGGACAGGACCCCTCCAAGGCCACCGGGGGTCTGGGCTCTTCTTTCCGCTTTGCCATCCTGGATGTGGGCCTTCGATCTCACACTTCATGGTATCTTGTGCTTTCCATGCAGCAAACAAGTGGACAGACGAAAGGGAAAGGCATGTGCCAGCTGAAGCCCATCCTTCGGGATTGTAATAGTTTCTCCAAAATGCCCACTTTAGACTTAGTTATCTCTCATTGGCCAGATCTAGGTCACATGAACTTCCAAAGAAATAAGCAGGGGGCGGGGGGCCGGGCAGTGTGCGGGGGCAGGCAGAGCAGAGAGTATGCCCTAGCAAGTTTTTCCTAGCTTTCTCCCAATGGTATGGTTCAATAGTCTGGTTTGTCAGGCTTACTACTTAGTGCTCCGGAAGAACCCTGAGACTAGGGAGGAGAAAATTCCCCTAAATTGGAACCTATACAATCAGGATGCAGCCCAAGGGCTCCAGAACAAAATAAGTAGGGCTTAGATAACAGGAGACATATCTAGTGGTATCCAGAAGAACACATTAAAAAAGAAGTAAAGTGATTTACTTTGAAATAGAGAAACAGCTCAAACAGGTATCTGTTTCACAGTTTTGCTGAGGACCAACTTTTAGTGTGGAACTATAACTTCTGAGGGTACGCTCTTGGTTGGTATTCATAAAACCAGGTTATTGTTTTGAATCTCTGAACATGATTTAGGCACGGTTTCATTAAGATATTTCTGGGTCTTCAAATAACCTGTCCATTATTATTCAGTGGAGAAATTAATCCTCCCTCTAGGATGGGGCAGAAATGTGATGGAGAACTCTTTCAGGAAACCAGGATCTATGGCTAATAGATTCTGGAAAGAGCCATGGAATGTAGAAACCCAAGTTCAGGGTCTGGTTCTGTCATAGTTTGGACACTGTGTTTTTGGGTACAAGGAGACTACAAGCCTGGGTGGATTATAAAAGGTCAAACAATTAGATGTCAGAGGTAGAACATAAGGAAGAAGCAAAGGATTAGGAGAGAGGATGATTACAGAGGTTGAGATCTCCACTGTGGAGCTAGTGAGGAGCAGCTGTGCCGAATGTGCGTTTGAATGTGGAACACAAATGAAGGTATGACAAGGAACTGAGAGACTGGAACACAGATGGTAATTAGCGTGGATGTTGAAGTCACTCACAATAGGAGGGGGCATGTGGGTGAGGTAATGCATGAGCTAGGATGTGGAAAAGGACTCACTTGAGCAGGGGACAATGGCAATATGGAACTAGATAGGGTACTATAATGTGATAGCATATTTTTCAAATGAGGCAAATCAGAGTGATGATGTTAGAAGTAACAGTAATCTTTATTCCTGCCATCGAATGTGAGAAAGAAAGCAATAGAAGAGTCTTGTTAAAGTAGAAAAGGGAGAAAGTGAAGAGATGGTCACTCATAAAGGGCAAGAGTTTCCCCAGTGCCAAAATAAAGGAACAGAGGAGAGACTTGTGGTCAACTGGAAAGAGGTGAGAGTTCAGGAAAAGGATGCAAGAGAAAGAAGTTTCATGAAGAGATAAAGGCATAGATAAAAGGATTTTTTAAAAAGTAATGGTTGAGGCAATGTGATGTGGTGAAAGGAGAGGGGAACCATGTATTGAGAATGTGCTAAGCACCTTATTCACCTCTTAGACCAGTACTATCAGCTGATTTTTACCTTCATTCTTTTTTTTAAGATTTTATGTATTTATTTTTAGACAGAAGGGAAGGGAGGGAGAAGGAAAGGAACAGAAACATCAGTGTGTGGTTGCCTCTCATGTGGCCCCCACTGGGGACCTGGCCTGCAACCCAGGCATGTGCCCTGACTGGGAATTGAACCGGCGACCCTTTGGTTTGCAACCCACACTCAATCCACTGAGCTACACCAGCCAGGGCTTCATCTTCATATTTTTATAGACAAAGATAAGAACCCAGTTTGTTTCAGGTGACATTGCTAGTCAGTAGATCTATTAGTTAAGACATAGTTGAAGCTGCTATGACAAAGATGCCTGCCAAATATTTGTAGTTTAAATTAGATAAACATGTAGTTCTTTTTTATGAAGTCTGGGTTCATGGTTGAGGGTTGGCATAGTGGCTTGACAATATGAGGGACCCAGACTTCCTCCTGTTGCTTCTTATTATGTGTATAAAAAACACATAATGTTTTTTTATCGTCCTGGTGCAAAATGGCCACTCCTGCTTTCATTATTATGCCTGTATTCTAGCCATGAGAAGAAAGAGAGGGGAAAAGTAATTGTGCTCTCCTTTTCTCTTTAGGTTGTTGTCCAATAAATTTCATTAATGTGAGATTGGCCAAATTTAGTCTGGCAGCCATACCTATCTATGAGAAGGTGGGAATGTCATACTTTGGTGGAGAGCCATGTGCGCAACCAAAAGATCTTCATACTCTGAAAAGCAGATAGCGAGTTTTCAGAAAAACTGTTAGTTTCCATCACAATGAGGAAGCAGGAATTTGAGGACCAGACCTGAAGTATAAATGTGTTGTAACTCTAATTGAGTCTCAGTTTAATCATTTGTAAAATGGACAGATAATAATTGCCTTGCTTTTTCCTTCACTCATAGAGTGGTTGTAAGGATTCGATGAGATAGGATAGACTAAGAACTTTGTGAATTATCAACTTTTGAACAAATTATAAGACATAGTAATTACTGGGCTGGCCAAAAAGTTTGTTTTTTTTTTCCCCATAAGATGACTCAAGTAGTTCTTAGTTGTCTTTAACTTTATTCAAAACAATTTTGTTAGATTGTATTGTGATAGCTGTCATATCAGCATGCATTAAAAAATACCTGTCAAAAAAGAGACCGTGCCAATTATGAAGAAGATGAAAATGGAGATATAAAACCAATTAAAGTAAAAAAGATGTTCTTAAAGCCTCAAGATTAAAATGGATGCCTTAAGATATAGCTCAGGAATGCCTTATGAGTGTTAACATATTTTGGAACTCATTCCAGTGGTTTCTCTATAGTTAGTAATATTGTAATGTTTAGTTGTAAAGAAATGGTAATTTTGGAAACATGCCGTTCTTGAAACAGATGTGTGATGGATGTTGTACATCCTTTGTTTAATGGTATTCATCAATAGTGGGTTTTTAGCCCTTGATCTTCAAATGTACAAAGGTACATGGTTGCTTCCTAAAAATTTTGTGACCCCTGATTGTTTTTTAATAAATCTGTACAGTCATACAGACTCATATTGACTCATAAATTGATACCAGTGTTTAAATCGTCCTTACGTTTACATTTTACTTTAAATAACTAATAATGTCAAGCCAGTTCATACATTTTAGAATCAAATATCATGAGAATTTATTGTATATAAATTCATCAAGAACAAACATGTTTCTTGGTCTGAAGTATTTACATGTTACCAAGTCATTGTAAATTTATAGAATTATGAGGGGGTTTGATGTTAAAACCTTTAATAAAAAAATATGTTCTGTAATAAAAAAAAACCTGTCAAAATTGGTAAATTTTTGTGTAGCCATTTTAATATTGAAGATGGAAGAAAATAAGCATTTTTGGCATATTATTCAAATATCAAGAAAGGTAAAAATGCAGCTGAAACACAGAAAAAGATTTGTGCAGTGTAGGGAGGAGATGCTATGACTGATCAGACATGTCAAAAGCAGTTTGCGAAGTTTCGTGCTGGCGGTGTCTCACTGGACGATGCTCCACAGTCAAGGAGACCAGTTGAACTTGATAGCAATCAAATAAAGATACTAATTGAGAACAATCAATGTTATACTAAGCAGGAGATAGCTGAAATACTCAAAATATCCAAATCAATAGAGTTATTGGTGAAAACAAAAAATGTGTCTTTTATTTTATGTAAAAAAACCATGTTAACTTTTTGGCCAACCCAATAATTTGGGAAGGAGCATAAGGACAAACGCTAAGGACAGTCAGGGCAGGGGAAGCAAATCTATTGTATATGGAACATAGAGAAAAATAACGTGTAAGAAAGAGAGGTGATGGGAGAAATCAGACTTCCTCTAATAGCAATTTGCATAGTTTCACAAAAAGTAAATTTGACATATTATATGTGTGCTCAATTATTATAATATGTTCCTTGATTTTTAGGAATCAGTGTACTCCACTGTTACTTGCTGCCACTTCAGGAGCACTGGACACTATTAAGTACCTATTTTCTCTAGGTGCTAACTGGAGAAAAACAGATATTAAAGGAAATAATATAATTCATTTATCAGTGCTAACCTTTCACACAGAGGTTCTCAAGTATATAATAGAGTTAAATATTCCTGAACTCCCAGTTTGGAAAACTTTGGTAGGTGAGTATAGAACATGTAATCTCTTAATAAATAAATGTTCTGATTATTATTCAGTTTAATTATTGATACTTACTCTGAAATAGAGGAAATAAAATGCAGTAATACATGCATCATGTTTTAAATATTTAAAAATCATGAAATAAACATTTTTTGCGTTAAAGCCAGAAATAAAAATAGAACCAAACTTTATTTTTGTGTGTGCAAAAGTAGTTTTATTTCTAAATTAAAATCAAAGATAAAGAACCCTAACAGAATATAGTTTATATATTTTTATTTTCAAATTTTCTTCAAAAGTTCAACCATCTTCTCTCCATCAAAAAAGCAAATTAAAAAAAAAAAGGAAAGGGGGAGGGAATTAAAGTTTGAGTGGAAAAGATTCCCTCCAATTTATTCTTTACTTCCTAATTTTAGAGACACATTCAGTAACTTTTTTTTCACATTTTGATAAATGTTTTGTGAGAAATTCTGTTCAAGATTTCTGTCCAAATATTTATACAGCCTAGCCAGAAATATTATAAGGGTAAGACTTACTAGGCCAACTGAATGTACACATCTGATTTTACTCCTTCTCACTAAAATTACATAGATATTAAATAAAAATAACACCACCACCACCAGCAGCAAACAAGCATTCAGGAGAAAACAGGAAAGGATACAACTGCAATAAAGTATGGGAAACAGACAGGCAAGTCTCAGGATTTAGCTGACTGGAAAAACCATTCCAGGCCAACAGTGGAAAAACTGAGAACCTCTTGGGCTCACACCATAAATCCTCCATAGGTTCAAGAACTCGCAGTGCCAGTCAAGAGTGCTCTCTGCAGAGGCCAATGGGGAGAGACCTAAGGATGCTAAGTAGGGAATTCCCCCCAGCCAGCAGGAAACTGGGAACCTGGCCCTGGAGAAAAGCAAACAGAATTTCAAAGATGACAGTAACAGGAAGTCCCAGAATGGAATACTGTGTACCCAGATGGAAGGGAAAATGTGGGAAGAATTACTAAGAGGTACAAAGAAAACTAAGCAGATGAAATAAAATAAGAAAATTATTATATCCAAGGAAAACAAAAGTAAGAAAGGAGACCCAACTGTACTATATTATAATGCTTAGCTGTGAATAATATCTGTTTAAGTATCATAATGTAAGTACTGAATATTCATTTTTTAAAAATTTTATTTATTTTTAGAGAAAGGGGAAGAGAGGGAGAGAGAAATATTGATTGATTGACACTCATACGGGCCCCAAGAGGGAACCGAACCTGCAACCCAGGCATGTGCCCTGACTGGGAATCAAACCAGCAACTTTTCGCTTTCACTTGCAGGATGACACCCAGCAAACTGAGCCACACCAGTCAGGGCTTGAATATTCATTTAAATATTTACATAAATACAGGGAAGAGAAAGCAGAGGAAATGGCAGAGCAGTATTGAAAGAGCTAATTTCTCATTTACCATAACATGAAGTCAATCAATGATGTCTAAAATTTATATAGCAAAAGGTAACAATGTGTGTAAATATTTAGAAATACAGAAACATGTAACTCACAGAAGGCACAGGGAAAGAGTCTGAAGTGGTTGTATCTGGGGAGAAAAACTAAGACTGAAGAGCATGGGGCAATGAACCGCTATATTTTGTTTCAGGCCTTTTAGTAAAGTGTACTACTTTAATAAAATAAAAACTAAAGCAAAACATGAAGCAAATTAGAGATGAGAACCAATATATTTTTCCAACTCATTTTAGCATGGGAAAAGATGTATTTATGACTTTCAGCCCCAGTCTACTGACTCAGGAAGTCTGAATAACTGGTTTTTACTGGGTACGGGGAACACATTCCAATTATCAGCCCCAAGAGATATTGGGAAGTACTTTCAATGTTTGTATATGTGTGCATATGTATCATTTTATATCTTAGTCTTTTTAGGAAGAATTAAGAAGACAATCCTGTTACTTCTAATAGACTAAGATATTTGCACACCTCAGTATAGAATAGTATTCCTACCAGGAAGAGCTTAATGGCACAGAACTTTCCCGACAGCCACTGCTTCCGACAGTCATGGTCAGGAAGTCCCAGTGACGGTGCAAACCCCGTAACCACTGAGCATCTGGCCACTGTTCCTGGCCACCAAAGAGCCCTGGAATAGCTCTTCCTCCTTACATTGACCATGTCCACTATGAGTAAAAGAAAAATAGCCAGAGTTTATTATGTCTTCAGGATTAGCTCTTGGAGTGGAAGCTAAATTTTAAAAGAAAGAGCCATGGAGTGATCTAGCCAAGGCAGGAATTAGGGCCAGCTTTGTTACTACAAGAGCTGGGACGGAGAGATGAGGCAAGGATACTGCCGTGTGGCTTTTCTTGCACCATAAACTTTGTTTGGAAGCATATGCATTTGTATTATCTCATGTCTCTAAGTTCATTCTTCTTCATACTCAGGAAATATATAAAGCCTCACATATGATTTAATAGATATTAATTTTTTTTACAATAATGTAGTTTACATTCTTGAAAAGCCATACTCGAAATTTATTCAGCAGCCGATTTCCAGTCACTCAGGTGTACTATTTTCCAAGTGAACTTGAATCATGTGACCAACCGATCTAAGCCATTCAGACTAAAGATAAAAAGGTTTAGGATTTTTAATACTAATTCTACAGATTATAAACCTCAAAGATCATGGGTGTATGCGGTATGTTCAGCATCTCACAGAAGCCCACACACAAAGGGAACTTAACGACCACAGTGGTGGTGATGGTGGTGGTGATCTCAACTCACAGCTTCAGTTGGCCTAGACAAAAAAGAAACAGAAGCAATCATTTTACATCTTTTTGTAAAATTATAACATGTGTTTTTCTGTTCAACGCTCACCAGAAATGTTGCAGAGCGAAAGCTACAAACGAAAGATGATGGCTGTCATGTCCTTAGAAGTAATTTGCTTAGCAAAGGAGGAGTACTGGCAATATATTTTGAGTGCAGGTGATGTAAAATTTATTAAATACCTTTTGCTTATGCTATTTTTTTTAAAGATTTTATTTTTATTTATTTTTAGAGAGAGGGTGAGGGAGAGAGAAAGAGAGGGAGAGAAACAGCAATGTATGGTTGCCTCTCACATGGCCCTCACGGGGACCTGGCCCGCAACCCAGGCATGTGCCCCGACTGGGAATCGAACCGGGACCGCCTGGTTCCCAGACCGTGCTCAATCCACTGAGTCACACCAGCCGGGCTGCTTATGCTATTTTATACAGAGCTATATTATAGTCTGTTAATCACTTTAAGAAATATTTTTATTTTCCACACAGAAGCTGCACAGGATCAAAAAATATATAAATCCCATTTTTCTAAAAATTTACAAATTTACAAATATTAAATTACGCTACAACTTCTCAGATTTACTACTTTCATGTAGAAACCATTTCTGTTCTGTATTTACACAATTTATTTTTTAAATTAAAAATTGTATTTGTGCCCTGGCTGATGTGGCTCAGTGGAGTGAGCGCTGGCCTATGAACCAAAGGGTCGCTGGTTCAATTCCCAGTCAGGACACATGCCTGGGTTGTGGGCCAGGTCCCCAGTTGGGGGCATGTGAGAGGTTTCTCTCCCTCTCCTTCTCTCTCCCTTCCCCTCTCTAAAGATAAATAAATAGTGTTTGTGGTTTTTAAAGCAGTCCTGGGTTTGTAGATAGCTCTGCCCTTAGAACTTAGGCTATTTGCTTACCCTCTGTAATCCTAGTTTCCTCATTAATAAAATGGGTCCGACCTCATAGGATTGTTTAGAGAATAGCACTGTTCAATATAACGTCCTAAAATGATGGAAATGTTGTATCTGCACTGTCCATTATGGTTGCCTTTACTCTAATGTAAATGTTGAACACACATGATATGTTCCATAAATATTTGTTGAATGAATGAATAAGTGAAAAAAATTACTATAGGTAGTCCCCCTAATGTGTCCCTAAAAATATGTACAAAAGTTCTATGTCCAAAAAGTGAGCCACAGATAAATAAGTTATGAGGGAGATTACATTTCAGATAAATAAAGGCCTAATTCTACCTAATCAGTATTATGTTTCCTAGCACTCTGTGTGTGCTCCATAATGT